>CAVNYN010204818.1:0-10951 GCA_963692815.1 Nyctanthes arbor-tristis
TAGCTGAACCAGATCGGTTTGTTTTGCTTTTTTGATCATTTTTGGCATGTATATGTAATTAGCATCAATAGATGTTTGTATGTATCTATGGCAACGTTTGGGCCTGAATTTGTTAGACTGTTCACAAGGTTTTGTTTGCGCCCAACCAACTCACTTTTTAATACTTGGTAAATTTTATAAACAACATCAGTCAGCGTACGATAGATTCTATAAAGAAAGGAACAAAACATATAGATTCTGGGAGACCCGAAAATAGTAATTTAAATTTATCGATCAATCATGTACTCAACCACTCGCAATTATTGGCATTCAAGTGAAAGTACTAACTGAGTAGTGGGCATTAAAGGGGAGAGAGAGGGAGTGAGAGTAGTGGCTGCACACACATTATTTGGACATCCAAATTTTTTCGTCTATTCATTCAATTGGTTCTTTGAATAAACACTAAGTACTTTTTACTTTTTTGAAAAGGAATGAACACTAATTATTATTAGTTATATTATTATTACTGTTGTTTTCTTCCCGAGTTAGTGATATTATTGTATTACTATTGACTAGTACTAGTATTTCACTGTTGCACGGGACGAAAAAACCGAAAATGATTAAAAAAATCGAGTATCGCAACTAGTTAAAGGGAAAATGGCATAGCAAGTTATTATCATATGATAAATTTAAAAAGTTGGCCATGCACAATTAGTCTAGGCTTGTAAGAGTGTGGATTAATTCAACAAAACAAATTCAAAACACAAAATTGAATAAAAATTTTGAAATCAATTTAATTACACGGCAATTTAATGTTTTTTAGAAATGAGGAAAAAATAAATTATTTGGATCATATGGTGTTCCTAACACTCAACAGTGTACCATCAAGAAGAGAAATATTAATCAAAACAAATCTTTGAAATTAAAAAAATAGTTGTATATAATAGATTCAAAGTATTGATAAACATATTAGCATATAAGGGTTGATCATCTTTATGTGGCAAATCTCATTACATTTTAATCCAATGGTCGAATTCAACCATATATTTAATTTTTTTTTCCAAATGTTGTAATCATTATAGATTTTTCAAGAAAAATGTTGATTTATTGAGATAGTTGATGCTACATGCATTTCATAAATTTTGATCATAAGGAATTCATGTAATTAGATCTCAATATTTATTTTACCCTTGAACGGCTAACATTCAATTTCAATAAGTTTTAGCATCCAATTCTTTATGTCATGTTGACAATTACTCTTTTGTTTTACCATATGAAGGGTTCATGTATTCTCTCTTGATTGATCTCTTTCTGGAAATAATTGTGGTGGTCAATCATGTAATGAATGTAGATATGACAACCACTATTTATATAATTTCTATCTTTGTTTATCGTTTTAGAAACGATATGATATGCTACTATATACATCTATGTGTTGCAATTAGTAATTTTTTTTTATTGGATGCAATCTTAGATTCATAAGTGACTCATCCCCATACGTTATAATTAATATAGTGTTTGTGGGGATTTAGTCTTCTATTATATTAATAATAATCTTTAAGATTATTATGATTGCATGGTAGTAATAATTCTTGAAGAATTAAATATCTAATTAAATATTCCAGAAGAAATGAGTGACTCTAATTACGTAAATAATTATGATTTCTTGAAGAAACATAAATTCTCTATTTATAGATATTCTTCGATATTATTGATATAGAATGCTTCGTTGTTTTCTCGAATACTCACAACTTTTCGCTTATTCATAGTGCTCCTAAAGAGCCCATCATTGTATGAGCTAAATTTTGTGAAAGAATTTATTGATTATTCTTGGATTATCACATTAGTACCAGTGCTATAAGATAATATTATTTGTTCCAAAAGAAAATTGTTACAAATTTTAATATTCCAGAAGAATATTGAACAACTTCAGCAGTAGTAGTAGTCATAATTATTAAGTATAAAATGTATTGTTCATTGAGGGCAAATATCTATGCAAATTTAAATTTAATATTAGAATTCAATTCTGCTAGAGAAAGTAGCAGCAATTTAGATTGACTATACTCTTAAAGAGTAAATTTTGTATAAATTATATTTAGTAAATTTTGAGAGTTACTCTTGAAGATCTTTTATGAAATCTAGTAGAAGATTTCATTTAAATCTAAACTGTAGATGAATTTTGCCTTTGTGAATTATGAATAAAAGATGTTTTCATTACTTTGCATTCTATGAAAGTTTTATATGATCAATTTCCTTTTATTGTCACATATCTCATACATTGATGGAATAAATGAGTGAGTTTATTAAAGGAAATCTATATGTTGTTACCATAGCACTGTTGACTCTTATTTTGGATAATTACTTATTGGGATACCTAAATTATTATATTGATATATAATATATGATTGTTTAATTACTAGTAAATTATCAGTTTATATTTGTTGTAGTTTCCTGAAAATTTATGATTTCCTGAAATCTATCAATGATCTTAAAGATTGCTATAGATAAAATAGATTTGCTCTTAAAAAGCCAAATATTAGAAAATAAAATATTATTGATCGTATTTTCTAAAGAATTACTGCCTTTAGAATTCTATTAATGATCTTGAACGTTATTACATTGTATTTTGTTGTATAGATTAGACTTTCAAGGGGGAGTGTTGTAATTAATTTAATTATATTGTGAATGGCTAATGTGCTCTCAAAAACCCTAGACTTGTACTTATAAATAGGGGTCTTTAGTTCTTATTATTATTATACACATAATTCTTGAGTTTGTTCTTTTTTTCTCTCTATTTTTCTGTATTTTTCCTTCAACTTCATAACAAGAAACCATTTTATGCGACAATCTATTTTATTTAATTTTTTAACTGAACGATAATCAAATTTACGTTTAATTTTTTTTTTTTTTGGTTTTTTGGAGGCGGTGACGGACTTGATGGTAGGAATAAGATGTTTGTGCCTAGGGCCCAAGAAAGGAGGGGCCCAATTACATGAAATTTCCTTCTTTTTTTTCGGCCCTTTTTCCCCTACACATGCGAATCCGAAACGGTCCATTTTACATCAGCCAAATTACATGGCTATATTACCCAAAAGTTCTTTTTATTAATGATATATATTATTATATAATTTATACCCTATTTTTTCAAGATCATTTTATTTCTTTTAAATATCTTTATTATCATTTTAAAATCTTTATCTCCTGAATTCTCTTTATATTTTCTAATCGACTTCTTCCATGTTTCTCATCCATCAACAAAATGGAAAAAAAGATACATAATTTAAAATTTGAAGAGAACTACAAATATTAATATGTTTGACAAAAATTCATTTTCAGAACCCAAATCATTACAAAGAAAAAATAAACAAGTAAAATTTAGTGTGGTTTATTATTATCTTTTTATTGGTCGTCATGAAGTTAAATTATTATTTTGTTGGTTAATATTGAATAACTATAGGATTCTTGTTTTTCTGGCTCTATTTTTAACTCATAATTTTTTTGGCAAAAAAATAAAAAATAAAAAGAAACTGGTCACTATAGGGGCACATCTTCTAAAGTTTACTTGGGGCCCCTAAAACGACAGGTTGGGCCCCTTTGGTGAGAGGGGCAACCAATTACATTAATTGTGCTTCAATAAAATCATAACAATCAATGAGAAAGTAGTCAATCTTAAACAAACAAGATGTAAGTATAATGAGAAAAAAAGAATTTTAAACAAACTAATTGAATTGGATTTATTGAGAGAGAGAGAGAGAGATTGACTTGCAATTCTATAATAAAACAAGGAACTAGAACATTACGCAGAATGAGAAAATAATATAGGATTTGTGCAAAAATGGCATAAATTGGTTGTAGGCTGTGTTGTTGCTGTGTAGCACAGGACCCATATTACTGCAGCCTAGCCTAGGATATGTTTTTAATACATCAATGGATAGGGTGGCTATAGCTAGCTATAGCTGAGCTAAACCAGGGACAGATAGCCATATGCGCTGGCCAGCTGTATTCACACCATGGAGTGATTCGAAATCCTAGCATAAGATACGCATGCAGGATGAACATAACACACTTATAGCATTAAATTGATTCTCCTTGATGTCACCAAACTCCTTTCCATTTCCGGCTAATGCTTTAATCAAGGTGTAAACCCCATTGTGCCTATATGAACACCTACTTCTATGATTCCTAACCTTCTGTAAATCCTTGGTCTCCTTCGCTGTAACAAGTACATAGCGCGTCACTCTGCATTTCCTGGCCTATTTTCCCCCTTGACCAGCCACTCTCTAGCTGCTTTGTGGTATAAGAGAGTGGTAGGAGCACGGGGACATCAGCCAATGCAAGGGTAACGGTAAGCCTTGTGCTGACAGACCTCGCTATATTCACTTTCCACACCGAATCCAAAAATTTGGATCTTGCCAATTTTCGTGTCCATGTTGAAGATAGGTTATACCAGTATTTCCTCTTCTGGAAGCCCAAAGGGACATTCCTGGTAGATCATTCCCGCAATGCAAGGCTTCATTTGAATGCCACCCTTGACATTGTTATGCATCCCTTTGAGTATGCAAAGGCCTTGTTCCCCAAGCCTACCACCTAGCAGAGGAAATGGAGATGGTCTTTACATGTGAGATCTTTAACGAAGAGCACCATCAGTCTATCCCTTGACATATTCTCCTGGAAGTTGCCGAGGACTACGCCCTACTCACCAAGCAATAGCGACATCTCCCGAGGCGGCAGCTTGGCCAAAAGCTTGTGACGGAATACCTTATGAAGGAAAACCCCATTTACATATTGCGTTCTCAACTCACAGCGCGGGAAGGCTCTGCGCAACTCAATCTGATGGTAATGGTCATTGCACTAGGGCATAGTGGCTACATAATTTTTACAGGATTTGATGAAGCCATGTCTAGCTAGAATGTACTTTTGTCTTTAGTTTATGATATTCTGCAGTCATGCCAATTGTTTGGCATAGAGTTGTTTCCATGTTGGTCATTTTCCATGGGGAAATTACATAATGCCCTATATGTAAGGTAGTATGTTTCAAGAAATCACGGTTATGGTAAGCATGTTGAAGAATAAGATCTTTAACCATCTTTTCATTTATTATGATTACACCATAATCTTTTCATTTTAAGCATATTGATTTAACGTGGCTAAATTCAATTATTCGAGATTACCCATATATATGTGCCAACCTATAAATAACAGATCAAGAAGAAATAAGAAATAGACCTGCCTTTTATTGGAGGCAATCGTAGGCATCCCTAGGCACATGCCTACCCACGTGATCACTGGCTAGATTTCTTTTACAATTGATAAAATTATAAATCACCAACAGTGCCCAAGTTTTCTCTCCCAATTGTACGTCATTTGTCGTGGATTTAGGTAACTTCGGTGTTATTTTTAAATTAAAAGATGGGCAATAAGGATGTCACGTGAAAGATTTGTCCACATGTATTAATATTGTGGCTATTGGCATTAGCTGGACTCTAGAATCGGCAAGACTTGAGACAAGTTAAAGAATCTATATTCAGGATTCTATTGGTTTGGAGGTTTGCAACAAACAAGCCTGGATCATGTTATAATCTGCCATAAATAGAATGACCATCAATTTTCAAGAACTTTCATTGTGCTGGTATACAAAATATCTTTTATGTTAATTGTCTTCATAGGTTGAATTAATTGTTTTCATTTCACTAATACCTTATGTGATGTATTTATTGAGCACGATAGATGAATGAGAGTATACAAGAAATACTCATACTTCCACAGAGGGTTTATTTCATATATGTAAGTTGTAATGAAAATAAGGATTAAGATTACTCCCTTCAAGGGAAAAAAAAAGAAGACGATTGTGCTATTTTTTCATGATTGTTATTCTTATTTTATCAGGAAACAATAAATTTTCAACTAAGAAAATAAGTATCTATGTATACACTGCGTTCCCCTAGATTTTAAATGTCCGGATCACGGGGATAGATTCTGTATCTCTCTACATTAAAAGATCTCAGAGGAGTGACTTGGTACTACTATATTGAGTCATTATTTCTAATCACGTGATTAGTTTAACTCAGTTATTAATTTGAATTCCCCATGCCCTAATTCTTTGCATGCATTATATGTTCACCTTTTAGTGTTCTCATCTTGACGGTTCATATTTGTGTACTATTACAGAAGCTAGGCATCTTTACCGTTCGTTGTTCTTATCTCAATGCGTCTGAGCTGTGAACGACTATAGAAGTTAGTGTACATGCCGTTCCCCTAGATTCTATAAGTTCTTACCCATTTTTGAGATATTATAACCTCACGTACAATATAGACTTCAGCTGCCTCAGTCAACCTCGTTTAAAAATGGCCTGCTATAATATAGCGCAAGGCAATGAAAAATCAACTCATCAAACAACGAAACCTTTTTTGAAAAACAACGTCAAACCCAATTCTTAAATAATGAAACCACGTCCAGCTGTCATATTGATAGCACGACACATCAGGAAAACATATGAATGGTTAGAGAGTAATCCTACTGAGCTATGTGCTCTTAGCTAAACAATTAGTGCAAACATCACCTATCCCACAATGACCAAATAACTCACAGGACTAACCTATAGAACAAAATGTTGTACAAATATCCCTGTAGCCAGTTTCTTTCTCTATAAATGCATGTACTCCTAAATAACTTTGTCCACATTGTGGCCAGAATTGATTAACTTAATAGATTTGACTGTAAACGTCCCATGATCAGACTTGCACATAACACTAGCCCCCATTGCACGAAAGCATCAGGAGTAAACAATCAAGTAAGCAATCAACATAAGATAGACCATCGTACCCATTATTCTGTGTTGGTATTCATGACTGAAGGGTGCTGTGTTAATGTTTACATTACCTAGAGGTTATAGCAGCAAAGGTATAGCCACTAGTAAGGGCTCAACACAGCCAGCTAGTACAGTAGCATGCATGTCTTGGGCATGCTATCATATACGGTGACGTGTCAAGCTATAAAATTGATTTTGGTTGAAAACCAATGGCCGTGCTGGTGGCACGGTACATACAAGTATTTACATGCTACCTATGGTTTACCGAGCGGCGGTGAAGACCCGTCCACATAGTTCCTAACAGTGCTGTTTAGAAGTTTCTATATATTAATTTCTAGCGGACCCTTTTTTTCCTTTTCACTTGCTTGTTTGGGACCTTTTCACGCTCGTTATGGCTTCCAGATTCAATAAAAATAAGTATCCATCACACAGATATCTTGCTGGAAGAGTGGTTTGAATACCCTAGCACGATGTCTGATATGGTATATGGCTTCATTTATATGCTAAACAATTCAGCATGAGAGTAAAACATTTGGTTGGTAAATTGAGAATTGTACTACTCTATCCAAAACAGTACATCAGTATTTGTCTTACCTAGTCAGATAGACAACCTCCTTCATCCATAATGACTTTGAACCAATCAGGTAATGCATCACATGTCAACAAGCGGACACCATTATTGCACACAATTTATTATGATGGTGATTGGTAAATTGAGCATGTAGAGTGTATATGGTTCGTGGGATGACAACCCGTTCAAATCTCAAGAGTGACCTAATTATCTTGCAGCTGCATTTTTCAACCACTTGTTGAGCAGGTCTACCTTGGCCGGATCTACATCCCTCTACTGATCAAAACGAGCAATGGCCATCAATCTTCCATTTTCCTTGTCATTAGTCCACGGGGTATGCCTCACAGGAGGTGGATTGTTATTTTACTACTCCTTGCCCCACAGTGAAAGACTGACTAAATCTTGTATAAGGATAGGGGTTGGTCGCGGCCTACGGGCAAGGTAGGTTAATATGCACCATCTATTTCGCCAGGATGTCACTGTGAGAACAATCAGAAAGGAAAGATACAGCAAACACTGATTTAAGAATTAATACCACGTGAAACAAGGAAAGGGAAATCTTAAGTAGTGAAACTTTATTTCTTGATTCAGAGACCATCATGCAATGTACCACACTGCGGCTTACCCAGGGCAACATTACGCATAATGTCAAAAGAAGCCCTATTGCTAACTATTTCGGAACCACTGTCAACATTGTTCACCACAACATAGATCGGAAGAGCGTCGTGAAACACAAAATTACAGCACAAGGTACTGATGTAAAGACAAAATTGTAGAGTAACAGCTAAGGCCAGTTCAACAAAACCGGCACAATACAGCGTTGAGGATACCCAACATCAGAACTAAATTTATTTTGATATTTATTCAATGCATCCAATATCACAGTAAGGTAGCATTACGACTATGCCAATAAGTGGTGGTTAAACAATTGTCTGTTCACTTCACTGCATTGCTGCGCATTGTCCAGCGGTGCGAGGTTGACATGGGAAAGCCCCGCAAGGGATGCACTGCAATGCAATGTCACATCTTAGAGGGAGTTTTTGTTTTAGCTTCATTGGCCTGGGCAGTACATTTTCTGTGATTGCCTTTAGATGTGGAAATGAAAACCACTCTGACTAAATCATTTCTTATCGAAGTGTAGTTCTTATCGGCCGAAGTTGGACTACTTGACATGACATGGTACTCAACACCTCCAATGTGGTCACTCAGGCTCCCAATGCTCGTATGGATCTTCCCTATTTCTTTAAGGATTAGGATGTAGATCTCAGAACTGCCTCTCTGCAATGTCTCATCAGTTGAGTCCATACATTCCTTACTTTCAGCTCTAAAATACTGGAATTCTACTACACCTGCGGCTTTCTTATTCTGGATTCTTCAACAGTCAAGGAAGAATCCTCTGAAGTGCTGTGTGATCGCCATGCCCGACGCTTTCTCCCTCTCAAGTGTTCATCTTCTAACAAAAAATCTTGTGAAACGCCGGGGGACCTCCTTCTCTACTGCTTTCCTATAGCGTCTGACCTATTGATGCAAAGATGGCTCAGGCTTTGAGAATCTCTACCCTAGGGTAGCCCAGCGAGGCCTAGAATCTGATCTGGCAGCCTCCGTCACAAGCAATAAGTGCATCAAGTGGACCGTCTGAGTAATCATTGAGGGGATCTATAAGTGACACGTATTCCACTCTTCCTCTAACGGAACCATTGTAGCGTGGCATTTGGGCTGTGAAAAGTGAGCACATAGCTTTGTGAAAAAAATGGCAAAAGTATGTTTGCACTGAAGAGTAAAAGAGTGTTATAAGGTGGTGGATAACCTTCTGTGTGTGGAAAAACAACTGCACTTTCTTTGGCTGGTCGTAAAAATTAGCCTCCTATCACACTATGCATAGACCATAGTCTTTTATGTGTGTTGTAAATTGTATCTCCACAGCTAGTAACATCTCATATGCTTAAATCTACAAGTTCACATTATGTGATAGTGGCACGGGCTGTATAATTATGCGGTCAAAACATAAGCATCTAATAGATACGTAGCTGACAAATAAATAAGAAATAACCTGTAAGACCAACAGCTGGCCATATATGGTGTACTGACCCGTGCCGATCCCCCTGCTTCCTTCACTCTCAAGGCCTCAACATGTCAATCTTGCTGCAGTGTGTCTCGTAGGACATTGTGTGCAACTGTGCTCCAAGGATGTAAATTGAATGCAGATCGAAATCATCCAGGAGAGTGAAAGTGGACTTTACTATAGAGATTTTGCAGTTCCTAGTGTAGAGAACACCGTAAAGGCGGAGCAACAATGCTAGTCGGTATCTGTACTTCATCTCTTTGTAGGATTTGAAAGCATCAACAACATTTACTAGCACCATCTTCTTTAGGTCACCTAATACATGCTGTCTAAATTTCCCTATGTGGATCTTGGCCCGATTGGCCCCATCATTGCCTCCATTATCCAAACTGGATGAATCTTTAGCCAGAATGTGATCACACTGAAGGCTAGTGATAAGGGCAAATTCCCCAACACCAAACCTTCCCAGCTGTCCATTAAACTTGAACTAGAACTCCTGTTCCTTCCTGCACTGCAGCATTTGTGCTATAACCTCGTTTACAATATGCCTGTTAAATTTTAGCCCCGTGACATTGAGCACCCGTGACATTGAGCATGTTCCCGAAGTAGGACTCCTTGAATTTTTCCAAACAATGCTCATCCAAGCCTGACATGATGTCAAATATAGACTTGGTGTTGCTGAGGGGTTGTGAGTGTCCGCCTATACCACAAGTTCTCCTTTGTCTTGTACTCAAACTCTATCCTCCATAATGAATCACTAGGCAGCGGTTACGTGAAAAGAACAAGGATATCACTTATGGCAGAATAAGCAACCACAACCTATATAAATTCTAAATAGAACCTACGTCATGGATTCTATAATCTGATGTATAGATTCTATATACAAGCTATGTTATACAGATTCTAGAGTCCGAGAAATCAGCAGTGACTGGAAATGGACACAAAATAAAATAAAAATGAGAACTTCCATTGTATCATGGGTAGACGATTAATAAAAGTCCAGTGTTAAGCCAAATCAAGGAATAATGGGCCAATTCATTATTCATATATGCCTAATTCCCCTTGAAAAATTAGGCTAATTCATATGCTTGTATACGCCTATGACCGTTTAAAATTCAGCTAGCAAAATTCAGCACTAATATTGTGATTTATGCATATTTTACATTTGAACAGATCCACTTAATTCATACATATTGTAGGACATTTAAAATTTAGCAAAAGTGCTCATTGCTCAAACCCATTGGTTTCATAACACTTAAAAAACTGAAGCTTGAAAATATCTATCCAACCAAATAACCACAAAACAAGTGAATGTGAAGAACAAAAGCAATTTCCACACGTCAATTAGGAAATTAGGAATTAGGGTTAGTGTAACATCCCGTGAAATTCCTCTATTTGAAATAGTGATATCTTCGGATTAATAATTGGTTTTGATATTCAATTATAATTAATCGATGAATAGTCTCATAATGAAATGTCTACTCGAGACATTTTATATGAATTTGAAGACATTTTTGGTTTAGTTGACGA
>CAVNYN010204820.1:0-57997 GCA_963692815.1 Nyctanthes arbor-tristis
GAAATTAGTAAATTAATATTTCTTAAAATGAGAAGACTGCCATTGAAGTTTGTCCACTAGAACTCCTTGATTGTATAGTATGCCAATATTTATTAAAGGCTTCATGATGATTACATATTGTTTGACGTTAATAACCAATTGCATTTGATAGAAAGGAATTTAGTATTGTAGCATGAGAAAATTTCAATTTCACTTTTCGGTCTTGAATGTAATTTAAGGAAAAATATTAGTTCATTTTTCTTGTTTTGCCTGTCTTTAGCTTTTTACTCAACTAAAAAATGTTTCTGGATTGATTTACCTTTTTCTCAGTTTCTAAAAATTCATTTTCTAGATGAGTCCTACCAAATATTAAACTCTAAAAATTTTGCTTGATATTATACTACAAATGAAGTTGATAGTGGAATTTGAATAGTTTTGTGGTTAGGTGTTTTGATGCTATGATAAAAACATTATTAGTAACTACATGATGAAGGATTGTTTGCTTGTATTCTTTATTATCTTATTGCACAGTTTAGATCTCTGTTATTTATGTTGAGAAATTTTGATAGATTGGCTACAGCTATCATGCGAGAAGTAAAGTGTTCAGGTTTTAGTCCACTTTACTCTGATGTTGTTCTCTAACTCATATGCAGGTTTTTCCTGAGATGGATTAGACCTCGGAATTGCTTCTTGTGGGCTATAATGGATGAGGTTTCTCCAATTGCAAAAGGATATTTAGAAGGTTGCCAAAAAGTCAATCGAGGAAGGCTCTCCACCATCCTAGAATAGCATTGAATAAAAGAGAACTCTTAAGGTTTACGGCTTTGAATAATCTTTGCGTTCATTGTCATATACAGGCAGTTAGATATGCAGTTATGAGTTTTATTGGATTTTCAATGCATTGGCTTTTCCAGTTATCACATCACATGTATGTTTTTAATCCAATTAAAGGACAAACAACTTATTTTAGACTATTATTTTGTTTAATTTTACACAAAATAAAAGCATAACGACCGGCAACTTGCGTGCAACGCACGCACGCCCCACTAGTTATATATTTAATCTGATAACCTTCTTTACTTGTTTTGATGATATTTTCTCCAACCCCACCGGCCACCCGTAATAGAAGAAAACTTTTCTATGCAATTTCTAGCACAGCCGCCTTAGGAGAATTGCTGCCAACCAATACCATGATTAACCTGATGTAGTGGTAGCAGTGGTAGTAGTATTAGTAGTAATAATAATCATCATCATCATAATAATAATAATAGAACATAGAAGATAGAAGGTAGTGTGAAGCTCGAAATATGGGGAAAATCCCTTGACTCTTTCTTGGCGGATTTTAATTCGTTGGATATAAAAGACGAGAAATGATATTTGTACGCACAAGGTGTACAATTTTTGTACACACATCTTGTATTTACCTAAATATCCTTTACTCTATCTTCTTTAAAATCAAAACTTTTGGGGGTATTGGTAAATTCAGGGGTATATGTACAAAAGTTATACACTTTATGTGTACAAATAGCACTTCTCTATAAAATATGCTTTCCCCATGTTGACAGCTTGGGAGTTTAAATCTGTCTACGAGAATTGGAAAACTTTTGCAATTGGGCTTCTAATTTGATTTACTTCTAATATGATAGTGCATCTTTCCCCTTTGTTTTATCACGAGGAGCAAATAGAGTTGGACGGGGGGGTGTAGGGCCGGTCCAGGGATGAGGCATCAACCACATGCCCACGACAAATATGGATTAAATTCGATTTGTTATAATTGACCCAAAATACATTTGGTCCTTTTTGGGAACTTTACAAAACTATCACACAATTAAAATGTGAATTGAAATATACGGCCAAAAAAACTCTTGCCGAGAAATACACACAAATGTGTTGTTTGTGCGGGAAGCCCACTATTTAATATTTTTAAATTAAATTTGACTTTTAAATATTTTATGTATGATTTCTTAACTAAACGTCATACAATCATATAATATTTTCAATGTGTGATTCTTTTTTAAACTTTTAAATTAGATGCGACCTTTTCATTTTAATATGTGACTTCCTAATCAAATGTCACTATGTAACGTTTTATTTAAAGACTATTCTCTGCATGTGATTTTTAATTTCTATATGTGTTTAAAGTCACATATAGGAAAAATGTAACACAGAGAAGTAAAAAGTCACATTTATTCTACTTTAAACTTTACGTATAGGAAAAATATCACACAGAATTAAAAAGTCACATAAATGAGACTTTTTAATTAAAAAAATGTGACTTTTAAAAAGTCACTTATACGACAAATGTCACACATAAAAGTAAAAAATTACATTTTAAAAGTTCACATCTATGTGACTTTTTAAAAACGCGTATAGGAAAAATGTAGCATATAGAAGTAAAAAGTCACATAAATATGACTTTTTAATTAAAAAAATATAACTTTTAAAAAGTCATTTATAGGACAAATGTTACACATATAAATAAAAAGTTACATTTTAAAAATTCACATTTATGTGACTTTTTAATTAAAAATTGTGACTTTTAAAAAATCATGTATAAGAAAAATATTACACATAGAAGTAAAAAAGTCAAATTTACGTATTTTTATTAAAAAATGTGACTTTTAAAAAGCCATGTGTAGGGAAAATATGACATATAGCAGTAAAAGTCACATTTAATTAACAAAATGTGAGTTTCAAAAAGTTATATATAGGAAAATATCTCACATAGAAGTAAAAAGTTACATTTGAAAATGTCACATTTTAATTAAAAAAATATAAAGAATAACTAGATAAGTGACAAGGATTAAATAGAAAAAAGAATCGAAAAGAAAAACCCCAAAAGACAATATTAGAAAGGGAATGAAAAAAAAAATAAAAAGAAAAATAGAGACTATAAATAGGTGGAAGCCTCATATTCTCATAAAACTAACATAAGGAGAATATAATAATAATAATAATAATAATGATAATAATAATAATAATAATTTATATATTAATAATAAGAAAAGTTTGTCTAGTTTCATATTTTCCCGCCGCTGGTCTGGTATTGTAAGCTCACAATGATATCATTGGTGACATCATTGGTGTACCATATTTCCTTTTTTACTTTTTTAAGTCTTGCTGATTTAGCTTCTTATTATTCCTAAATTATCTATTTATCTTTCATCTCTTATCTCATTCTCAACAGACCCTCCCCTCTCATAGAATACCAACTGATTTTTTTATTAGATAACTTTCAACCAATTTTCGATTCATCAGATAATATGAGAGAATATATCAATTATTTTGAAATGAAGATCTGAGAATAATTTCATGTCGATTATTGTAGATCAGCTATTGTTTTTCTTTATTTAATTTTCTTTCTTTTTTATTTTATTTGCCCAACTTAATTTTTTATGCCATTTTAAAGTTTGAAACACAGATAATACCTTTTCTTACGGATTTAAGCAAATCGTCTCATATGATTTTCTATAAATGGGGAAGGTACTAGGAAAATGGGCGCCATAAAGGAATATGCTTTGGCTATATAGAAAAATTGATCTATTATATGCAATGAAACATGATAAAAATGATAAACATGTTATTGTTGGGCGGGTCCAGCTCATGATGATACCCAACTTAAATACAAGACAAAAGTTGAAGGATGAATTAAGTAATTTTGCTGAATAAAATTGAAAGTCTTGAGGGATACGAAATCCTAGGTCAAATTAAATTAAGTTTAAGGAACTATATATATATATATGTATGTTGAAACATGCATATATGTGATAGGCGGCAGAAGGGTCACGCACGGGAACGAAAAAGACAGAAAAGTCTTGCAAATACATATTAACGCATGGAAATCGAGGTACAATTGGAAAGAAAATTCGCCTTTTGTTGGTAATCGCTTGGAACGTTATTTCGACATTCGATTTGGTATTTGTCTTCTTCAAGCGGTGTTTTCTCCAAATTAATTCTTGGAATGAGTTAAGTGATATTTTTCTTCATCTCTTATTATTAATTATTGGATTCTATCTATTGTTAAATGAGTAGTTTGTGGTGCCAAGAATATTATTCTTGACAGTATTGCGTGATTGTGGTAGTGTATGATTACCTCTTGATCTAGGGTAATAATCTTAAAAGGATAAACATTGTATTCTCATTATTATTTGGTGATAGTGGAGTTGTCGGTTTGCCCCGTCAATTTTCCCTTCTCATTGGAGGGTTTTACGACGTTAAATAATTCCTGGTGTTATTTAAATTTCGACACATATATTATTATTTGATATATTGATTGCCTATTTTAATCACATTGGTTTAGGGAAATTAATTAAATTCCCAACAGTTATTTACCTGATATCTACAATGAATACTTCCTTATTGTGTATTGTCATAATTAATTTAAAATACTATATTATTTTGTACGAAGTATATTTGATAAAATACATGAGATTATTTTGTATGAAATGGATAATTTTATTGGATCATATTTAACTCTTATAACTGTATATTATTTCTTCCCGGATAACGGAAGCATTTGATATATTCCCAGACGTTGAAATTTTTTATTGATGTTGTTCCTCAGTGTAACGTATGGGGTTTGAATTCAAGTAATAATAATAATATGTAAAAATAGAGAACAGAAGAACTGTATTTTTACTGCACTAATTTTTCAATCCATTTTTAACCGTGTTTTTCAATTCCTTGATAAAATGAAAGGGGTGGGCCTAATTTCTCTTTTTTTATTTTTAAGTTTTCAAGTCCAAATTTTGAAACCAAAGGGCAAATGTTAAACATTTACCCATAAAAAAAAACTTTTTCAAAAATTCACATTAAAAAAAAAAAATTGCTGAAATGAAACGAGGGCGTTTGATTTCCATTTCCCCCAACCCAATAACCCAAAACATTTTACCAAAAAAATCCTAAATTGCTAAATCTCCCCAATTTCCTAAATCCCCTGTTTCCAACTGAAGAACCCTAATGTTTCAAAAAAAAAAAAAACTGAAGAACCCTAATCAATTTGGTTGCCTCAATTCGCCATCACCGGTCCGCAGTCCGCCTCTCCTGCTTCCGCTGCTGCCTTCTGCTGTCGTCCACTGCTGCCGTCTTTTCTACTACTCATAGTCACACCACCACCGTCAGTCCGTCACAGACTTCGTTTCTGGCTCTCTGCTGCTGGTTGCGTTGCCTTCTGCTGCAGTCTCTGCTGCCCTGTCGGCCTGCCGCCTGCCTTCTGCGCTGCTGGTCTGCGGCTGGCTGCTCTCCGCCTGCTAGAACAGAGGTGAAGTCAGGAAGTAATTGGTCTCTTTGATTACTTAGACTGATGGCAGATGATTTTGGCAAAGGAAAAAGATTTACTGTGGGTTGAAATACATGTTCTTCGTTGGTGAAATTGTTATCGTTTTGTATAATCTGTATTTCGATATTGGAACTGCTGATTTTTTTAGGCAAAATGTTAACTAATCGGATTTCAATATTGTTAGGGAAGATTTTCACTATTATAAGTTGTGAGCTTAATAATTGAAGTGATCACCCAATTTAGTATTTATCAGAACTTTTTTCTTGTGTGAAATCAGCTGTATGATTGAACTTCAAGAAAGTTGTCTTTGAGAGATAATACTTGGAGTGGCCGGAGGCTTTAATAGTTTTACTTGGAGTGGCCGGAGGCTTTAATAGTTTCTTACTGTTGTCTTTTGTGTTTCTATATTTAGCTTGAATGCTAATGTATGATGATGATGATGATGAAGAAGAAGAATTGATGATTTGATGAGAATGTGTGAAATTGCTGGAAAAATGTTCTCATTTTTGGTAAGTATTCACCTTACCATGTAATCATGGTTCTCGATAACTGTTGAATTTCACTTCTTTATCTTTGATACATAAGACGTTCTAGATTAGAGCCTTGTCAAGTAGATTTCTAGCTGTGAAGAATCATCTAGTATGATGAATTTTGGATGATGTTTAGTATTTTACTAGTTTATTGGTTTAGTTTAGGATTTGAGGAGTTTTTGGATTAGCTAGTAATGGATTCAGAGATTGGCATAATTTGAGAAGAGCTCTTAAAGTTCTGCCCCTTCCAATCCCAGGTTGTTTTTTTTTCTCTAAATCTAGCTCGGTTCTATAAAAAATTTTGGATCTGTCCTGCGTTACTCGTTATGGGGTCCATTTTTTGGAGCCCGCTTAGGGCCCCAGTAATGTCAGGACCGGCACTGGGTGGGTGGTGGGTGCACTGTAGGTTTCATCATGCATTCTTTCTTAATTTCATCTTTTTATTATGGCTAAGATTATATGTGTAATGTAATTGTGGTTTGTATATCAAGAATTTGTTTTAATTGAGAGTTATTTAGAATGTGGCGCCACAATAAAAACAGAGGTATCAAACTATCAATATAATTGACCTATAATTAAATACTTATTATATATTATTGCCCCATAAAAAAATTATTTTTAACATATTTTTATAATAATAATTTCAGTAAAAAATTGACTAACTTTTAAAAGTTTTTTATTTTTAATTTTTTACATTACAAAGGGAACGTAGGGAGCGGAGCTCAGTCTAGTCCTAGCCCACAACCTTTTTTAGTTTCGAAAATTTTATTGTGCTTCCATGCTAACTGATTATCGCATATATGGTACCTATTCAGCTTGGGTTTTACAGGTGGGGGTGGGGTGGCTGTAATTTGCATGTGTGTTACATATGCACACAGGTACAATAACCAATCTTCGTGCAAGTAAAATAAGATTTTCATTTTCATTTGGAAAATACTATTTGCAAGTAATTGTTTAGGCAATTTTTTACAAAATATGGATAAATTCACAATCTTACTCATGTATATTGTATAGTTGGAAAAAAATAATTTAAGGACCAAATGGCAAATTTAGCTTATTTTATAGAGATTATTTGAACTATTACTTACAAATCGCGAGACTCTTTTCGTTTTAACCTTTTTTTTTTTTTTTCTTGGGGGATATAGAGGTCCAGCACGACAGATTTTTGGAGAGTTTAGAAAATTAACACACAAAGTATGACTTTGATCTAGTGCCATATGTGTTATCCACTATCACTGCCCCAATACACACCACAAAGTCATGTGGTGTCATAATGTATGACACATATGACTCTGGAAGGGGACTAACACAAAGTAACAGGGATTGGATAAATATGTCTAAAAGAAAAACAGAAGCAAAATGGATGTATTTTGCTGGCCGAAACATGCACATATTGGCCATGTTATTGTTAACAGTGTGTTTGGCAACTACTTAGTTTATAAATTGATTTATAAATTATTATGTGACATCATTTTGTTAGTTTTTTTTGTAAAAAATAAAAAATTATGGCTTGACTTTGATTTTTTCAAAAAAGTGAAACTAATGAAATGATGTCATGTGGCAGTTTATAAATAAATAGTTGAAACTTTTAGGTCCCTATTTAATATGCAGTAGCTTCCGATCTGGAAAATTTTCAAGAGAGGTTTTGTAATAAAATCTCCCACCCTATTTAGCATATATAGATACACGGCATGTGCAATTCATACATGCCATGTGTATTTTAGAAACACGTGGCTTGTGTGGATTGGTTGGGAAGTTTTGTTACAAAACATCTGTGAGATTATGGAAAGAGACTGTATCAACAAAATAAAATTTTTAAGGGGAAATAATTAGTAATCTAAAGAGTAAATTAGTAAAATGTTCTTAAATTTCACATTTCCAACAACATTAATTAAATTTTCTTTAATCGTTGTGAAAAACAAGAACTTTCCTATCTTAATGCGACGGAGGGAATATATCTTTATTTTTTGATTTTTGGTTCAATAAAAAAAGATTCATCCATTTTTTAGATTATCTCGTATTTGATATTAGGATTTACCTTGTCAAGGTTGTGTATGATTAGATTTGTGTTTTGTACCGTGAAGTAGAAATACTAATAACTTATAAAAGGACGTGTGTGTGTATATATATATATTTCAAAGGCAGCAGTCACTTTCTTCTTAAGATTTAGCTGGATCTGTAAAATCTTGTATTCTTCTTTAGGAGAATCAAACTTTCAACGAAGAATTTGAAAAACTTTTAACCAAGAATTTGAAAAACAATTAGAATGTGGTCAGACAAATAGGTCCTAACTTTAAGATTTAGTGTTCTTCCTTCAGAAAAAAAAAAAAAAATACACACATTCAAATTTTAAAAAAGAAAAAAAATTGTTTTGAACCAGAAAATTAAGTAGTTTCGCAGGGAGTTAAGGAGGAACATTACCTTGGAGAATGGAAAAGCTCCTTCTTCGATTCCCGGTGCAAATTTTGTAACCATTTCCATCAAGTCCTTTTTTGAGCAAAGGCGTGGACAGAAGAAGAGAAGAGATTTAGCTTGATCTGTAAAATCTTGTATTCTTCTTTAGGAGACTCAAACTTTTAACCAAGAATTTGAAAAACAATTAGAATGTGGTCAGACAAATAGGTCCTAACTTTAAGATTTAGTGTTCTCCCTTCAAGAAAAAAAAATACACACATTCAAATTTTAAAAAAGAAAAAAAAATTGTTTTGAACCAAAAAATTAAGTAGTTTCGCAGTGAGTTAAGGAGGAACATTACCTTGGAGAATGGAAAAGCTTCTTCTTCGATTCCCGGTGCATATTTTGTAACTATTTCCATCAAGTCCTTTTTTCAGCAAAGGCGTGGACAGAAAAAGAGAAGAGAGAGAGAGAGAGAGAGAGAGAGCAAAAACAGAAACAAAATCAAGAAATTTATTATTGTCATTCAAATTGCTAATAATAAAAAGTAAAACAAAGAGTTTGAAAAACAATTAGAATGCCGTCAGACCATATGAGTCTTAACTTTAATAACTTTAGTTTGCTCCCTTCAAAAAATATATATATACACATTCAAATTTAATAAAAAAAGGGGTTTGCACCAGAAAATTATTAGTTTCGTAATGAGTTAAACAAAGCTGCTAATGAAACAGACATGAGTTAAGGAGGAACATTACCTTGGGAAATGTAAAACCACCTTCTACCGTTCGTTCTGCAATTATCCGTTGAAATTTTGTATATATTTCCATGAAGTCCTTTTTTGAGCAACAGAAAGAGGGGGAGGGGAGAGAGAGACAGAGAGAGAAAATCAAGAAATTTATTTCGCTATTCCAATTACTAATAATAAAAAGTAAGAAGGGGAAAAAATTGCATTAGAACTTTTGTTACTGTTACTTTTCAGGGTTGGGAATATTACATTGCGAAACGGCAGCCGCTGCGTGATTTTTCTCATTGCCTCTATGGGGTCTGGTGACTTGAATGCTGGTTCTTCAGATTCCTTTCCGAGCTAATTCATAGATCGAAAAAACATTGAAAAGAGATGAAAAGAATAATTTTAAGAAATTTATTTTCATTACTTATACTACATAAATGAAAAGGGAAATCGGGACTTCTTTACTAGTAGTATTAGTAGTACTAGTAGTTAGGCATTGAGGAATATTACATTGGAAAGCCATGTGGCAAGGGTTTCGAACAAATTGCTTGTCTCTTCTTCCAAATCCTTTTTCGAGCAAAGTCATGGATGGGAAAAGAAAAATTCAAGAAAATTATTTTAATTACTCCAATATGAAAAAATGCGTAAAAACTTTACTATTACTAGTTCACCGTCAAGAAATATTACTTTGAGAAGCAACGGGCCGTCTTTTCCATTTTCTAACATGTGTCCGGTCATCCTGCTCACAAGCACAGACATGTCCTTTTTCGAGCAAAAGTCATGGATGGGAAAAGGAAAAGAAAAAAATATTTCAAAAAATCTATTGTCACTGATATTTAAAACGTAAATTAAAAGGCGAAAAAAGATTGCATCATAACTTTAGTACTATTAGGTTTGTTGTTTCAAAAAAAAAAAAACTTTATTACTATTAGGTTTGTGTTAAGGAATATTACATCGGCAAACGACGACCAGCGTTCATGTCCAAGTAGTTGTTCAGGTTCTGGCAATTTGATTCCTTCTTCTTCAAACTCCTTTTTTGAGCAAGACATGGAATGGGGGGAAAAAGAAAAAGGAAACAAAGAAAAATTTCACGAAATTTAAGATCGGAAGAGCAATCGCAACCAATAAATGAAATTGAAAAAAAAAATGAAATTCCATCAGAACTTTATTACTATTAGTTTGGCGATGAGATATATATTACATTTATTGTTGACCAGTCCCCTTCGATGATTGCCTTTTCGCGTTTTAGCGCTTTGGATAAAGCTTTTACGATCTCCTATTTTGAGCAAAGTCATGGAAAAGAAAAATTAAAAGAAATTTATTTTCATTATTCCAATAAATAAATAAATGGGAAATTGCATCAGAACTTTATTATCATTAGAATTTGGTGTGCTTACATTGAGAAGCGGCACCTCTGGACAAACTGTCCCTAAGAGATCTAGAGTTCTGGTTGCAGCTTCTGAAAGCTTCATTTAGGACAACAAATAAATGAAAATGGGAAGAAAAAAATGAGTGCACTCAATAATAATTTGGATTCAAGAGATTACCTTTGTAGTGATTACTGAATAATTACTAAGGTCAACTCGAAGATCATCATTTCCCGAATCCTGTTGTACCTCTAGCATTTCTGTTGCAGAAGCTACAAGTGATTCGGAACAATTGCGTACCTCGATCAATTTAAGCATTGGTATATCTCCAATAGCACGAGGAATCTCGTTCAAGTGTTTACAGCGATGAAAGATTAGGCGTTCAAGGCTCTGAAAATTGTTTTTGTAAGCTTTCCACTGCTTCAGATTTGTGCAATCAAGCAGTAAATATTTCAAGTTCAAAAATTCCGCATCAGCTAATTCCCATTCCCCATCTTCGAAATATACAAGTTTTAGTTTGAGCACTTCAAGATTGAGCAAACAACCAATGGAATGCATATCTTCCCGAGCAAGTATGAACGACCGATCCATAGTTAATTTTTTGAGTGAAGGTGGGAAAGCAAAGTTAGGTATGCGAACTAGAGTGGATACCCGTGGACCAACCAATCTTAACTTTTCAAGCTTATGTAGATCAACAAGATTAGTCAGAGAACATTGCGCATCTCCGTCAAAAGTATAATGCATCTGCATGCCTAGTTTCTTTAGGTTTGGAATTCTTTTAAGGAACTCTTTGGAACATCTGAAGCTTTGTACCTCAGACAACGTTTGTAAGTCTTCCAGAATAACAACAGAATTTTCTCCCTCAACTGGATCAGATATTTTTAGTCCATGGAGGACCAGGACATGCCTTAGTTTTGGCATATTCCAAATTGCCACATCACTTGGTATCAGCAAGCTTCTTAGTCCATGAAAAATCAAGGTTTGTAGATTTGAGAACACACATGATGATGTAGAAGAAAACACCTCAGGGTCATACTGACAGGCGAGGTGTCGCAAGTTATAAAACTGTAATCCATTCTCTTCACCTTCAACACATTTAGGAAACCTTCCAGTTGTATCAAGTACTCTAAGAGACCGACTTAGAAAATGCCTTGAAATATGAAATTGATCATCAGAATTAACAACAGAGTTCACTACTAGTGAAGAGAGTTTTTTCTCATCACAAGGAAAAACATTTGATGCATTCGGATGAACACTCAACAAGCGCACATTAGCTGCTACTGGAATACCCCAAAGACTCCTATCAGTGACATAAAATAGTTCCTTGTTTTTAGATACTCTTATGCAAAAGTCTCTTACAAGATCATGAATCTTGCACACTTTAATTTTGCCCACAGAGCCTAATTCACCAACCATTATAAGATTTCTCCCAATAAGTTCCAACAAGTACTCATATGCCACATCTTCCAAGCTCTTCTTGGGTTCTATTGATTTTATGAATCCCTCAGCAATCCATAGTTTGACAAGTTCGGAAACTAAGATATTAGAGTCTTTTCGAAAGATTCCAGTATAGAGAAAGCACTCATTCAGATGAGGAGGCAACTCATTGTAACTTAAAGATAGCATTGCCGAGCACTCCTCATCATTTTTTATTGTTTCAGAACTTAAATTTTCATCAATTGATCTCCAGTATTCTTTTGTTCCAGGAGCCTTTGAGAGAAAACCTGCCAACACAACAATTGCAAGTGGAAGCCCTTCACAAGTTTTGACCATGTTCTTCCCAATTTCTTTTAATTCGGAAGGGGAATAATCTTGTCCAAATGCCTTTTGACAAAATAAGTTCCAACTTTCATCTTCATTTAAAAGACGCATGTGGTGACAAGAGTCTGTTTGAAGGGCCAAATTCTCAAGCCTAGTAGTGAACAAGATCCGGCTTGCATTATTGTCATTTGGAAAGATTTTTCTCACATTATCCCAAACGTTAAAGTCCCATACATCATCTAATACAATAAAGTACCTATTACCCTTAAGACGCTTGTACAAGTGCTCCTTAATTATTTGCAAATCACTTGTTTGACGCATTTTTTCAGTGAGACTTTTCATAGAATCTAGAAGATTGATTAGTATTTGTCGCATATCATAAGATTGTGACACTATTGACCAAGCTTGAATATCAAAATGATCCATAACATGAGAATCACTATAAACTTTTGCTGCGAGTGTACTCTTACCAATTCCGCCCATACCAACCACCGAAATAGTTTGGAGTTGTTGTCGTTGTATTCCTGTGACCAGTTGAGTGATGCTATTGAAATCATCATCAAGACCCACAGATCGGAGATCTCGGCATGTTTAGATAGACCAGCTAGAGACGAACTACTCCTCGGCTGCCGATCTAGTAGTTGAGTACTCTCCTCCTCAATCTTCGTTGCCCATTCCTTTATGGAATAAACTGTTTCTTTGACTTGCTCCAAACATTGAGATGAGATTGTGACGCAGACGTGTGCTCTTCCGATCTCATTCCTCGGCCGTGTAGATGGCGTACGAAGTTGACCTCTAACGTGGGATTCAATGGAATCTTTCGCATTGTTTGCTGAATTTATGATTTGACTCCTCAAGAGCTCCAAACTGTCGCTACTCTTTCTTGAAGAGTTTTGGAGAATATGTTGGAAGGAGTTAACCTTTTCAAGGAAAAATTCAGCTAGTTTTCGATCTTCAACAATGACATGCTGATGCTGCAGCATCTGGTCGAGTATCCGAGCAAGAGATTTAACCGCTTCCAGATCCATATCCAATCTTACACGTACAGAAAATGCAAGCAATATTCAGGAAACCTACAGCAGATATGTGTCTCTCGACAATAGGTTTCCTCCTCTATATATGTAAATTCATCTAATGAAAAAGTCTTCTTTGCCGGCATACAATAAAATTAACCTCGCTTTCACATTATATAAAATATCAGAAATTAGACTGGGGAAGGCGTTATTGTGAAGTGGAGCACCCCCACCCCCACCACCCAACAAAAAACCTAAAATATGATTAATAGATAATGTATTTTATCTAAATCAAACTGTTGGAAAATATAGATATATAAAATGGTATAAATTATATTCGAAACTAAACTGTAAACTTACTTAAATCAGGTAGAATAAATAATGCAGAATTTAGTATGAAAAATGTCGAGGCTAGAGTTCGACTCTATATCTTTAAGACATTTTTGCCCCCCTTAGGTGCTTACGGTTGATCGGCGATCGTCTCCCAAGATACAACGGCGAACGACTTGCGGTATAAGCACTTCAAACCACAAGACACGGCGAATCGAGAAATATCACGAACTCTCTTTATAAATTTTTGGAAAGAAATAGTTAAATGCAAATTGAATGAAATGCACAAGTGAGGGGGTCTATTTATAAAATGCCAAAAGGTGCCAATGAATAGACGTAACCAATGTCAAATGATGACAACAATTTACAACTTCCAACCATTGGCCGAGACGTCACAACATTCCCTTGAATTGGTGTCTATTCGGTTATAATTTCCCTTGAAATGTCACTTGCAATATTAGGATGGTTAATTAACTAATCCTAATGCACTCATTCGGATTAATTCAAGTAACCCAAACACTAATTCGGATAATGACAA
Source organism: Nyctanthes arbor-tristis (assembly GCA_963692815.1). NCBI lineage: Eukaryota > Viridiplantae > Streptophyta > Magnoliopsida > Lamiales > Oleaceae > Nyctanthes > Nyctanthes arbor-tristis. Next base: position 13,921 of record CAVNYN010204820.1, read on the forward strand.
ATTTACTTAGAATAATAACTAATTGACTCTCATAATTAGTCACACTTAGGTCTTAATAGCAAATTTAATTAAATAGGTCTTTTAACCTATTATTTTTCAACCTAAGATACAAAATATTTCGTCTAGAGATGCAAAATATGTACTCATTATCCGAATTACATAGTTTCAAGGTGTTACCTTTAGGCCATAATTTTTCATTCACCCGAAAATAATTCAACGAGACCAAATATATTATGAACGCGTTCTATCTAAATATTCTCGTACACACTAAGTGCCGAGACTACAAATATTTGGTCAAAATATACTTCTATTTCCAACACAAACTAAAGACACGAGTGATTGACAATAACTCCTCTGAGCTTTCTTAGCCACCTAGAAGTTGCAGATCATAAAGATCAAAGGTGATTGTTCAAGTGATAGATAACACTCCAGTCCTGACTAGGAAATTAATTAACTAACATGGAAATTAAAAGATTAAATCTGGTAATTGAATTCTGCACCAATTCTTTATCATGGTATACGTATACGCTGTAAATCTTATTTCATGTCCCAATTGAATATAGTAAAGTACTTCCATTCATTTTTTAATTAATTATGTCTGCTTTATGCATGCATGTTAGATCAGGACAAAGAACAAGAAACAAGTGGAAAATGGTTCACCTAACACAATATCTATTTAAAATATCTCTAATGCAAAGTCCAAGTAGAATGTCTTAGATGTCAAAGAATATTGACATTACGATAAAAAAAATTCTCCAATGCAATAATATCGATATTGTATATTTGTCAAATTATTTAGGAATTTTGAAAAAAAAAAGAAAGAAAGAAAGAGAAAGATATTGATTGATGAGTAAATTAATGCTTGACATTGTCATGTCTCATGACATTATCTATGATAATGTCAAGTGTTTAATGTGTTAAATCAACACTTTTTTGCCAATTGTCATATTATTTGATAACTATGACTATACATTAGCGGTGCTCTTAAAGTATCTCTAAGAGCCTCTTTAAATGTAAGATGGTGTTTAATTTAAAAATTCAACCGGTAAAATATTGCTCCAAGAAAATTTGTAAACTTTTTTTATTTGGAGATTAGTGAGTTTTGCTCAATCAGAGCCAAATTCACTCTTTATATAAATTTTTATTTTTATTTTTATCTTTTAAAGCTCTTTATACAATTAAATGCAACTCAACCTTCAATACTTCATGTGGGATCAAGTGATTGATTTATTTATTAAAAAAGTTGAGGATAATAACAAATAATTAAGAGAGATGTGAAAAATAAGAAAGATAAAAATGCAATAAATACTTTTTGGAATAAGTAAAATAAAGAGTACTAGCTCTATCTTAAAAAGATAGTCTAATTTCTTGTTTAAAAAGTAGTTAAAATATTAGTTTTTTAATATGCACCTATTTAATGTGTAAAATTATAAAAAATAAAATTATTAAAGTGGAATAATTAATAAATAAATGAAAAGACATAATAGGTAAATAATGTTAAATTTATTTTTCATTAATATTAAATAAACTTTTCTTAATATTTGTGAAAAAGGTAATTGAACAATTTTTTAGGACTGAATTAGTATAAAATAAAGGGCCTATTAGAGTTGTTAGCAAAAATTACTCTTTAAATTTCTAGAAGCTCTCTAATAATTACCGAAGACGTCCTTTAAATATAAAAAACCCGTTGGAGATACCCTTAATTGACTTTATCAGAAAAGATTAACCAATGACAGTTAATAAATCAAGAGTAGACCCATGCTTTGCAACAAGGTATAGAAATTAGGTAGGACTAGATACCGTTTTCTTGTCTCATATGATTGTATGTAATTCAGATTATATGTATTTATGCTGAGAATATGTGAATCATACTTTTGAGCACTCATTACATGAATAATTCTATTTAGTTTAAAAAAGAGACAGAATGTGACAAAAAGACAAGTGACCTATATAATTACCATTGATGTAAATATAATGTGATATTTTGAAAACAGGATCTTACTATGTGTCAATGTTATTTAAATTTTTATAATACTCTTTCGGGACAATTTCTAAAATGACCAAATTAAAAAAAAAAAGTTCAAATATAGCTAATTTACAAAATTTGTGCAAAAATGTCTATTTTTAAAATAAAATTATATTATTGCCTTTAAGCAATAATTTTTCTCTATAGCTATATAGTTGAACTGTAAATCTTGACAGTTAATCTGTATATCTTGATATTTAATAGCGATAATTTTCGACGGTTATCTGCATATTTATATAGTTGAACTGTACATCTTGACAGTTACATACTGTAAATCTAGACAGTTACATTTCTCGACAGTTCAAATATGTAAGTCTTGATTTGGGGTTTCTTCAATTATGAAATTCTGCGTTCGCGGGCTATTTGGGTGTTGTTCAGCAGGTGTCAAGGAAGATTTTAATAGGTTCAATCGCTTGGATTGGTGATAGGATGAAGAGATCAAAGAATTGAGGCTTTTAGAATTGTTATTAGAATTTTTATTTACAGGCAATTTTGTCTAAAAAATAGGAAAATGGACATTTTTGCATAAATTTAAAAAATGGATATTTTTGAACTTGACATATTAAAAATGACTATTTTTTATAATTTCCTCTACTCTTTATTCAAATAGCAATTATACTATTACATGGATATTGACTTTTTGTTAAAATGTGAATAAATAATTTGTTAAGCATCCAAAAGGCTAAATTTGCATGGGATTAGACCAGATTCATTCATACGTCAGACGTCTGGTGGGGTACCCAGCCAAAAGGCTAAATTTGCATGGGATTAGGCCAGTTAAAAAACACCCTCCCATCCCATCCCATCCCATCCCATCCCATCCCAAGAGGGCTGCCGGAGCCATTTCCAACAGCCAAAAAGTTGCCAGAAACGATAGCAAATTGTTGCGATTTCCAGTAGTAGATATGGGGGGTGGATCCCCCCATTTTGCCACCCAATTTGAGCAGCAAAATGGGCCACCCCCTATTTTGGTTGCCAAAATGGTAGCATTTTGAATTTTGTCCCCTATTTCGGGCAGCAAAATAAGGGGATCCACCCTCTCCATATCTGCTGCCAGAAAAGGCAGCTGTTTGCTGCCGTTTCCGGCGGTCCTCTTGGGAGGGGAGGGGTGTGGGTGAGGTCGGGTGAGGTGAGTGTTTTGTTTTTTTATTTTTTAATTATTTTTAAATGTTTTGATTTTAAAATTAAAAGGCTAAAAGAGATAATCATCATTTTCTATGAAAAGTTGAGTAAATAGTGAAAAAACACCTTTTGTGAGTATTTATGAAAGGTTGAGGATACTGAAGATTCTTAAAAAAGGTTGGAGACGAAATCGATTCTTGACTCAAAAATTGGGGACCTTTTGTGAAATTAATCATTTTTAATCTATGTGAAAAAAGAAATATGACCATATTTTTTAGAAGGAGAAAGTAACTTAAATAAAATCATAGTACGCATATACTGTAAATCTTATTTCACATCTCCACTGAGATGAGTTCACTATTACAAAGTGCACGATTAATTAGTACCGAGTCTCTAATATAATTCAACCTCCCATTTTCTTGTCTCATGTATTTGTTTTCAAATTCTAGTTAAGAATTCTAACAATAGTTTTGAGAAAAAATTGTTAGTGATTTCAAAAAAACTGTGGAAAAGCAACAATAATGAACTTTTCAATGTGCTTCCAAACGCACACATTGCGTGCTCACATTGAAGAGTCCATATGTGACTTGTCGAATATTTGATATGTCACATAAGATATCTGGCGATAAGACGTTTGACGTTTGAACAAAATTAATTATTTTATTACGCATGTTGGATCAGGATAACGGAGAAAAATGAAAGAACAAAAAAAATATATATATATATAAAATAAAAGCTTCACCTAACGCGATACTATTCAGATGACTCTTCCAGGAAAAAGATTAACCAATAACACTTATTTATAAATCTGAGCAGACCCAAGCTTGCAACAAGGTATAGAATAATAGAGATTAGGTAGGATTAGAAAACCAACCTACCGTTCGCTTGTCTTATACTGCACAGGTCCTAAAAGATAGTCTTATTTTCTTTTTCATATAGATTAAAAAAATTCATTAAATAATATTGAAAAAGTAAATTTAACATCATTTGCATATTATACTCTTTTATTTATTATTTATTTCATTTTAATAATTCTAGTTTGTTTTTGATAACTATGTACATTAAATACGAGTATATAAGAGAACTAATATTTCAATTATTTTTTAAAAGGGAAACTGAACTATATTTTGAGACAGACGAAAAAAAACTGGTATATGCAATTTTTTACTGCAAATGTTAGCCATAATTTTGAATCATTTATTATACGGATATTCACTTTCAGTCAGAATGTTAATAGAGTAGTGTTCAAAAATTTCTCTAATGTTTTTTTTTTTTACAAAAATTCTCATCTCGCTTTGCCTGTATGAAATGTACGTTACATAGATTTGAAATATACGCAGCGTGCATTGATGTAAACCACATGAGTTAAGAGATTTTGCCACAAAATATTTCAGAGGTTTTTGAACAATTAGAAATTGAATTAATAATTTTAAAGCAAGCATCCAAAATGGCTAAATTTACATGGGGTTATAGACCATATTGAAAATGTTTAAAAACTTACGAAAGTTTTGTAATATAATTTCTCACTTTATGTGTATATACACTATATGTATTTTAAATTTATGTGACATGCATCTATACAGACTAGATGGAATGTGATGTTTTGTAACAAAATCTTTAAGATGTTTTTTTAACATTACTCTACATAAGATAACAAATTAATTTTTGGATTAAGAGCTCATTTAAGTTTAAAATCAAGTTTTATTAGCTATAGGGTCATAGTCATGAAATAAATTGACAATTGGTAAAAAAATGCTTATTTAGCACATTAAATACTTGACATTGTCACATTCTCTATGACAATGTCAATCATTAATTTATCCCATCAAAAAATTTCTCTCACTCCTTTTTTTCAAAATACTTAGCCATAATGTGCTAAATATATAATGTTGACATTGTTGTTATGGAGAATTTTTTTAATGTACTGTCAATATTCTTCGACACATATAATACACTTAAGACATTCTACTTTGACTTTGTATTAGAGATACTCTTAGGAGCGAGCTTGCAAGCTGGCTCTCTCTTGAGGTGGCGTCCGACCGTACGTAAGCTACTTCACCAACACTAAAAGCCAGCAGTTCTGGGCGTTAATATATAACTCGGCCAATGAGTCAGTTGGCGGCTTGTTCCCATTGCCACCCATAGTATAATTTCCTGCATAATTTAAAAATAGATCTAGATATATATATTCACTACCAAATATTGATTAATCAAATATACAAAAATTAGTTTTTTTTTCAGAAGTAAAATTAATTTTTAGTTAAAAAAACACCAACAGCTGTAAAAATTAGTTTTTTTTTTCAGAAGTAAAATTAATTTTTAGTTAAAATAACACCAACAGCTGTAATAATAGTTCTATAAGTAATTTTTTGCTTATTGTAATTTTATGTAATGATTATGTGGCTATTTTGATTGAGGAATGGGTTGACTTATATTTTGTTTGCCAATTGAACAATTTTTTCCCCAAAATTAGTGCCCAGTTGAATTAATATGCTGACCTTATTAGAAATCTTAAAAAAATTTAACTAGTGTTATTGGAATAAACAAAATTTAAGAACAATTACCATTCCTTTATATAAAAAGTTTTTGTTTAATTAGTTTCCCCTTTAAAAAAGGGAGGTTTCTAGTACTCACCGTTTCACATGGGTGCATGCATGCATGCACCTACGTGGAAGGTGGGTGTTAAAGAATTATTATTTCATTATAAAACTACTATTTTGTTGTATATTTTTCTTGTATTTACTATTCTATTTTTAATTCTTCATTTTTTTTGGCAAACTTAATTCTTCTTGTTTGTTCATTCATGACAATTTATATTATATAAGGGCATATATAATAAGAAAAAAGATATCAGCTAAGAAAACTACTGCACTAGACCTTTCAAAATAAAACTACTGCACTATAATTTAACACATGCATCGATGACAAGAAGATGGTAGAATATCTCTATGGAATAGGCTATTTATGTTTTCTTCGTCATCAATTTGCTTTCTCTTCGTCAAGTGATCTCTCTTTCCTTGCTTATTCTTTAGTATAAAAAATCATTGTTCCTCACTACTTAAAATTAAAAAAAAAAAATCACTAATTGTTTTTCCCCATTTCACACGGTAAGTTTTTGAACTCAAGCATTGGGTAATTAATAAAGTCTGCTTTCTCTTTCTCACAAGTCACTTTCCTTTATTTTCTCTTGTAAAAATTCATTTTCCTTTTCCCCATTTCACACTGCAGGTTTTTGAAGTGAAGCATAGGATAAGTTTGCTCTCTTTTTCTCAAATGTTTCTTTCCTTAGATTATATAATAGTGGGCAGGTGGAGAGGTAGGAATGTCAACGGGGCAGGTTCTGAGAGGGTATGCCAGCGCAGCCCCGGCTCCGGCCCCCAATATTTTTTTTGGGGGGGGGTGTTTGAGGCGGGTATAAGAAAAATATCAGTTATCCGCCCCGTTAAGAAAAATCTTTAAAAAATTTTAAAAAAATTGAAAATTATAAAAAAAAACCATCCAAATTATCATACATCAAAAGCCAAATTGATTTGTCTTCAATTAGTTTTTGTTATTTTAAGAAAATTTAAATTTTGAATTAGTCTAACGTTTGCTAAAAATTTAACAAAAAGAAAATTAGGGTTTGATTTATCTTTGAGTGTTAGGGTTTGAATCTTCAGCTTCTCAGTAGCCCTTCTTCAATATCTAACTTTTTGTAATTAAAAAATAAAATTGGGTACTAGATCATGGCGGGGAGATGCTTTCATGTTCTCTAGTCAAAATCTTCGCTTTTCCTTTCAAAAAAAAAAAAAAATCTTTGCTTTTTTTCTCCATTTCACACTTGTTTGGTAAGGAATTATAAAAAGGTAAGTTTATAAATAGATTCAAATTTTGTATAGGTGTCAAGATATAATTGTGTCATGTGTAGGTAATGATTAAAATGATATGAGAGTTTACATCACATCAAATATGTGTTGTCATATGTCTAAAATTTAAAATTTAAATTGATTGATAAATTTAAGCAAATTTTAAATAGTTGCCGAACACTGTGTAAGTTTTTAAACTATTCGCTGGTCAATAATGGGGTTAGTTTTCCATTTTCCTTTGTTTTTTTTGCAAAATTATAATTTGGATGAATAATCACATTGACTCCTTTTATGAGAGTACAATTACAAATTTATATTATAATAGTACAAATGCAAATAGATATATGTCATATTGGAGAGTACAACACAACACAAATCAATAATACAGACCATCATACATGGGAAAATTTAACAATATAAGCCCCAATACAAGGGGATTCACATTACAAATAAATTGTAAAATACTCCATAGAATAATCGAACTTGGAACCTCTAGATCCTAGTACCTCATCTTAGTCCCTAACCAAACGGGCGGGTCAAGTCTCGTTGGCACATTGGCGATCTTTTCTCTAATATGGAAAATCCTGCAATGTTATCATGACTAGACTAAATAGTCTTGAAATATATATATATATACACACACACACATACCTAACAGAATAGTTTCGGATGAGATTATCAATCTTGCATGTTTTAATTTCACCTAGTAGCTCAACTTATCAAACATAATAAGAATTCTATAGATAAAGTCCTACAAGTATTCATAAACCCCATCTTCTAAACTTTTAGAACCCATTTGATTTATGAATCCCTCTACATTCATAGAAGTAGGTGAGCCAGTTCACCAATCCCAAAAGCTTGCCCATCGATCTGACGGTTCTGGGCATGTAATTACATATAGAACTCGGCCGACAAGTCCTTTCTAGATCGTAACTACTACATATTGATTAATTAAAAGAAAAAAATTTTAGTTAAAAGAAAATACCATAGAAACGGACGATCCAAGATTGCTACATGTGAAAGACGTACTCCAAAAGTACTGAACTCGGTACTCTTGGTCAATTAGGGATTTGCATGTGAATTCAATAAGCCCAATTTTTTATTTAATCTAGACCCTAAATCTCACACGTGAGTTACTAATTGATCATGAATACTGAGTGCTCAGAGTACCGGACTTTCTTCCGTTCCAATATTTGGGACTGGGGGCGGCTATGACAAGGTATAGAAATTACATGAAAGACAGAACACGTTCCAATCTGGGGTGCGGCAACTAAGATGAGGTATGGAAATTAAGCAAGACTAGCTTAATCAGCCAGTCATTTTCTAGTCTAATATCACTAGTAATCCATCACGATGCACGTGTTCTAGTTGAGTTGTCTACGTAGTAGCGTCAAAAACATGTTTCAAATTTGGTTGCAACAAAATCTTATAACTCAAATGAATGTTCTCGCAAATTTTACGAGTTAAGTCGGAAAAACACTCAAGCTAGATTCAATAAAAAAGCTAAAATAACCATCATGGCTTTGTTTGGTAACCATTTATAAATGAGTGGATTTATAAATGGATTTAAATTTCAAATTTTATAAAAGTGTCAAGCTTTGATTGTGCCATGTGAAAGTAATGATTAAAATGATGTAAGAGTTCAAGTCAAATCAAATATGTAGTTAAATATAGTGTTGCATGTTGTAAAAAGTTGAAATTTAAATTAGTTGATAAATTCGAGGTATTTATAAATGGTTACCAAACATAGTGCATGTAATACAGTTGATATCGTACAAGACCACAAAGGCATATGACATCAATGCAACTAGCAAAGATCCACAGTGGAAAACGTGAACTAAACGTGGGGTCACAGACATGACTCCGGCAACACTACCAGCTTAATAAAGAAATAGACAGCATGTTAAATTTCCATCGCAAGAAACATTTTAAAGCTGCCCCCCGAGACTCAACGCTCAAATAAGCAGGCAAACCACTTGAAGACATTCTGCACCAATACATTATGAATTCAGCATGTCTTTCAAGGTATTTAGCCAAACAACTTGATTAAGCACTAACATTTGCCAACATATTTACAAAGCGAGAAAAATGCAACATTATTAAATTTTTTGCTATATATGGCATCTTGATGGAGCTTCTAGACTAGCAAACAGCCTCACTAAGAATCAAGATCAATAAAAAAACAGATAAAGCCAAAGTTGCAGTATTTTTTTTTTTTTCAATAAACCCATCAGACATACAAGTTCAATGCATGCTATTAAGTGAAAACAAAACTAAGAAACGCACAAAAACCAATAATGATTAATATTTCATTAGATATGGCATTAAGCCACCAACAAAACTTGAAGTGAAGCCATCCAATAATCAAGTTCAATAGCTGATGAAAATGGAGTAGTAAAAGCTTTCCCAATTACATTAATATATCAGAAACTACCCCCGGCAGGGTAACTAAACCGTTCCTTGGACAAAGTAAAAGAGCAGCCTATTATGCTAACAAAAAGCCATTCCTCATATGAGTATAACAGAAAGAATCTATTTCCAACTCATTTCCTACTTTAGTCTTCACGGTCATTCCTTGGACACCAGCAACAATTACTGAGGTGGCCAATCCAAGAAACATACCGTGCTCGACGATTCCGGGGAGCCTTAAAATTAGGTCGCTTGCTTCATGCAATTCACCAATGTCTCTCTTGAAATACAAGTCTATAACATAATTCCCATTATCAGTTACGAAAGGCTTGTTGCTCTCAGCACACTTCCTCAGCTCTCCCACACAACCTGCATCAGCAAACAAACTCACAAGCCTCTTCAATGAATGATTCGAACAAAACGGGATAACCTCCACCGGCATAGCCAACCCACTGCCCCCGACATAATTCACTAATTTCGATTCATCAACTATAACAATAAACTTTTTACTTGCAGATTCTATCATTTTCTCCCTCAACAAGGACCCGCCTCGCCCTTTAACCAAATTCAATCCTGGGTCCACCTCATCTGCCCCATCAATAGCCAAATCCACAACTGGATGAGAATCAAGATCTGATAACGTCTTTCTCGATGTTGGTAAGAACATGTTGGTATACCAACATGTTTCATGTGTATTTCTCGATGTTGGTATACCAATAATGTTTTTCAGTTTTCCCTGCCACACCAACTCGGCTATCCGGTCCACAGCATGCTTCGCTGTGGAACCCGAACCGAGGCCGACAACCATGCCAGATTTCACATGCTCCACTGCCTTATAAGCCACAATCTTTTTCAAATCATCCTGGGTCAGTGTCACCGACGGGCAAGGCACAGTCAGAGAGACCATAGTGTATCAATTTGGGACTTTTTGACTTCTTGAGATTTACACTGGTATATTGCTTCCCCCCGGCGAAATCAACTGTGGGATTAGATTTTATAACTAGAATACTTCTCACACTGACCTGCACATGACAACTATGGATCTCTTTCAATTGTGCATTAAATCCTTTTCAAAGTTGTAAGCTTTCCACTGACCTGCAAAGGACAAAGAGCTAAAATTCTCATCCCCATTTATTTAATCAAAATTCTTTAAGATCTATAGATACTTGGCTGGAATGAAAAATTAGAGAGAATTATGAACTATATTCAATCCTGATTGTATTCATACTTTACTTGCAACCAAGTAATAGAGAAAGTAGCCAACACGATCAAAAAATGAAGATAACGCTCAATTTCGGAGCGAAGATGCTTTAATTTTCATACTGCCTAATTTGTACTGGAAGTCAAGAGCTTTTGATTTTCTGTCCACTCGTGTGTTTGGCCGGAGACTAGTCCTGAGGTATAGCAAGTGAACTTGAGCTTTCCAGTAATCAATCAATAAACAAAAAATAAACAAATAAGCACATGTTCAGAAGCTAGCTGACCAGATATCAAATATTTTCGTACCAGGAGTAAGTTTCAATATTTTTCTCATGCTATAATTGATTTTTATTATCTGTGCCATTAAAAATTCTATCAAAATTTGGTTCACACCGAAGATCACCCTCTTTAGTTGGAGTTACATTCTATTTGGTCGTTTTCAAATTCAGTATCATTGCTTGGTGACGATAAAAGATTGGCCTCCATGGATTAGAAGCTACATTTTAACTCGCCGCAGTCGAATTCTCTCAGCCGGGGGGAAATGATGGAGATCCTAATAGACATAAAATTAGCTGTTCAGTTTATTTCAATTTATTGTTAGTTTCTAGATTATTCGAATTAGGTTTACTGTTCCTTGTTTTTTCTAGTCGTTTTTTTCCCTTAATTATCATAGAATTAATTTTATTTTAAATCCTATAAATAGAGGGCCTATTTCATTGTATCGATTATCTCTCTATTATGAATACAATTTGATTTCAAGAATTATCTTGCATTTTAACAACTTGTATTGTTGCAAGAACTTGCGAGTTCTTGTGTTCGAGCTTGCGAGCTCTTCTATTCATTTGACATCAAGAATCTTCTTGTTTTAATCACAATAGCCTTTTGAATAGGATTTCTATAATGATTCTTTTACATTCTGCAATAGAAGTGTATGCATCTGGAGGTTATAGCATATCTAATGTAAGGTGAAAAACCTGAATTTGAGTTTTTTCACCCTACAATAGAAAATAGTGTTATTTCCCCCTACATCTATGCTTTTCTCCAAAATTTCACCCTACACATTTTTTGAGAGTATGTTTTTCCCCCTCATTTTTTCTCACTTTGGCTTTTTTCCCCTTGCTTTTGTCACCCGACATTAGAATTGCTCATATATATATATATATATATCAATTAATTTAGATTATTACATAGAACTCTGGTTCTTTTTACTAATTTCATTTCATATGTTAAGTTCTTCATTGTCACTGCATTGTATACAGTAATAAGAATTCTTGTAACAGCCATTGCAGATAGAAGAAAAATAGTTCAAAAGGAAGTACATACAATCAAATACTCAGACTACCAAAGTCCATACAGTAATATATTGTATTAAGGGGAAAAAAGCAATTATCCTTATCCATCCAAATATATGAAACAAGCCACCATTCTTATACTCAACTACAACTAAATTCTACAATTCGAATAAAAATACCTACAAATTGCTGGAACAAAATGTCAGAAACTCATCTTACAAGCCAAACAAGCAAAAGCTTAACAAAGTATTAACCCAAAAAAAAAAAAGTACCTTGTCGGACGGTGATTAATTCATAAAATCTCATTCATAATGCATTAATCCAAAATCTCTAAACTATAGAAGCACATTTTGCAGATTAATAAGATGAAACTAATAAAATTTGAGAATGCATTACTCTGAAAATGAAAAGAAAAGGTTTCACAAAGAATAAACCGAAAACTGGACGTTATAACAGAAAAAGAAAGCAAACCTAATTCGCCAATTATAAGTTGCATATGTTTGTGATTCTATCTGTCAGTTGTAAGCAAGTATCCAATCCTTTCCATTAATCTCTCTCTTCCAGTTTTTCTGCAAAAATAGCATGCTTAACAGTTACCCTGAGAAATTTCAAGCATATCAGAGAAATAGCATGCTTAACACCTAATTCGCGTGAAAATATTACTATTAGACACAAAAATAGCATTCTTCATACGTATCCAGAGAAATTGCAAGCATAATGTAAAGCTTCAAGTCTATCCTTAAAAATTTCTAACTGAATTGTTCAATTAAGGCCAGCGATATTGTACCACAAGTTGATGAAATTAGCTAGATATCAAAACAAAAAGGTTTCAGCATATTAATAATGCCCGAATCATGTAATTTATGTGACAGAATATTTCCGAATAATTCCAGCACTTTTGTACATAGGAGTAGGCAAAAACCTCAACCCGCAAAACCAGACCGACCTGAGGTGATCGGGTCGGTTTTCCAGAGTCGGCGGGTTGGTTTCAGTTCATGTACACCCAACTTGATTCGAGTTAGGCCAGTCCACGGGTCACCCGAGGACAGGGTGGGAAACCGACTAAAGCTAACTAAACCAGCCGACGTTAACCAAGTTAGTTCTCAACCAAACCCGATTTCCATATTTTTTCCAATAAATTATTATTATTGTGTTAATTCACAAAAACATCAAATTAGGAAACTTAAACAATTGCTCAAAAATCATAATTGCATTTACATAATGGTGAATTCTAATCTCATTCAAACCTTTATCGAACATTTTCATTGTTCAGCTTTCATCAAATATTTTCCCTGCATATATAAAATTAAATAGCCATTTTATTGAATGTCTTATTTGCAAAAATAAATTTTCACTTTGGCAATTCATTGAGCATGCTAAATGCATTTGAAGTAAAAAACTTAAGTTTCTACTTTTCCATCACAACACTCGTATTGGTTGAAATATAACAATGGCACACATCAAATTCAGATCATTAGAAAGCCTACAAAATGGGTAAGAAGTGCCTCAATGTTACATATCTAGAGATTGCTTGAATTAAATTCAAAGAACACACATCAACACAACAGTAACTGATTGCTTGAATCAAATTCAAAGAACACACATCAACACAACAGTAAAGCACCCTAAATTCACATAGACATTTTATCAAACACCTTCATAGCGCATGAGAGATATATTTATTATCTTAATCCTCACATCATTACAACAATACCCAAATAATTGTACTAAAAAGAAAAATAACATAAAATCCAAGATCAACTTATGCAAAACTCAAGATTGAATTCAAATTATTCCAGGTTTTCACATTGAATAGTTACTTATATCACTTCGAAATAGAATAGGCATAATAAATACATCAATAAACATAATAACCGCGCCCGATATTGTACGTGTTCGCGTGAGTGCCGGCAGAGAAGATGGCCGAAAATTACCACCTTTTCCGGCGCGGATTTAGTGCGAGGGAAATCTGCCCCGGCGGTGAAATCCGCGAGAGAGAGAGAGAGAGAGAGATTGGCAGAGAGCGATCGTTCATAGCATCTTTGTCTTCCAAAGAAGCGAGAGGGAGACACCCAGAAAAAAAATTTCGTGGCCCCATTTTTCTTAATTTTCTTTCCCTTCCAATCACTTTTCTTTCATTTCCAAGTGTCGATTTTTCCTCACTTTTTCGTCATTATTTTCACATGCAAGATCTAAAAACAGACTTTCATCCATGCATTTTTCACTATTATTTTATCATTATTTTCAAATTTCTATCGCTTTTTTTTTTTCACATTTTCCTCCTCTTTTCCTACTTTCTATCATTTTGAATTAAAAAATATATTTCTCTCTCCATCTCTCACTACTCATGACACAAAAACATAACTACATGCGTTGAAAATGCTAGAACGGGCAAGAGAAGAAAATGGATAAATTTAAGGAATAATCACTCAAGTTTGGAAATAACCATCAATTTTTTTTTTTTCAAATGTAAGTACTAGCTCAATTAACTTTCAACAACTTATATGATTTATCACGTTTTAACCATTTTGTATAAATTTAACAGTATTAGTGACTTAACTAAGGGCTACTACTAGACATTCACTATACTTTATATGTAACTATTAATTCATCTAACTTATATATAAAACCAAAAACTAATTAAATTTTGAGAATATTTATCATTTAGAGTCCCTTTTAAGTATTTTTCAGAAATATTGTTAAAAAACTTTTCTCTCATGTGGCATATATAGATACATGTAATGTAAATTTAAGATCTCACATAGTTTAAGTTTGAAATACACTGTACGCCACATGAAACTTTTAGAAAGTACTTGAAAATTTTCCTTATCATCTAACACCTTGTATGAATACAAATTCCCTTATTTCTTTTTGTTCTTGTAAACTTTTATATTACATTTTTTTCATTTGTTATACAAAAACACGTGAAAATGTCAACTGAGTTTGCAAAGACCAACTACTCAAAATCGATGGAAAGGGCACAACAATTTCAAATGATCCATGGGTGTAATTTCTCTGAGGATGATCATTGCAATTGCATTCCTATCTTCACTCTGATCGATATTGCCAATGAGCTTTACTTATTAATGATTCAACAGCACTATCTTCCAAGGAAATTTCTTGTGCGGAAATTGGTCAAGGAACATCTCAGCAAATACAATAAGCTTCATCCATTGCGATTCCATGATTATATGACTGGGAAAGCATACAATTGTACGAAGATTCGGTTCAAATGATGAAGATCAATCAGGGGATGAAGATGGCTGACTAAAAAAACGAAGATAGAGATTTTGGGCTCTCTCTGGACTCAATCTCATGACTTCTTTATTGACTTTTGGACTAAAAATCCATTGAAAATCTCGTGTTGTTGGTGTTTCTTATCCTCTTAGACTGACTCAGCTTGCTTCTGGCTGTTTATTCGAGTCTTGGAATATTTGTTGTTTCTGGCCCAAATTAGATGTTGTTGATAATTTGGACCTTAACTCATTCTCTTCTTGTTTTCGCTGTTGGTTGGCCTAATGTCCAACCCAATTGTCTATTGCGTCTCGTCATGTAATTATCCGGTTATTTTTTAATAATAGTACCACTCTGTAGTTTATTTAAAGAAAAAAAACTGAGTACTAACACACGACTTCACAACGTCGTAGTACAACACAAATTTGAGAAAAAAATCATGTAAAGAAAGGAAAATTTACAACAATTCTAACCAAAAACATATGAAAACCGTCAACTACACTAATATTGTTAAATTAATGCATTGTCAGTTAAAATAGTGATATATGGTAAATATTATTATCTAAAGTTAAGTGAGTTAATAGGTACATTCAAAAGTTTGATGAGTTAGAAGATATTTGGGGTATGTTTGGAGGAAAAAGTTAGTGCTTAGAAGCACTAAAGTTTTTGCCTATGGCAAGTGTTCTATCTATTATATTTTTCACATGTGTACCACCCCTAAAAAATATGGAAAAAGACGTTTCCACCCCAACCCACCGTTTATTCTAGGCCTGAGCAAATTACCCGAGCCCAAACAGATTACTCGAACCCCGACCCGACTATACCTAAACTCAATTGGGTAGTGAATAAAAATTTTCAGATTTTGAGTACCCGAACTAAACGGGTTTGGAGGGGCTTTGGGTTTGAGTTAAAACCCGAAAAACCAGAATATTTTTTTAATTCCCAAAATTTTTAAATACAAATTTCTAATTAATTATATCTCAATCCACAAAATCATCTTCTTCATTTCACAATCACATCTTTATTACACTCGTTTTCTTCACACACAAGAAATAAAACTCTAAATTTGTGTAAGAGATATAAATTTGTTTTTTAAGAAGATTTTACTAGTTTCTATATATACGTCATGTGGTTTGAGCAAAGACAAATCGTTTTTAATCAATTACTTGACAATGCTGTAAATTTATAGTAAAACTATAAAAATTAGAATATAAATAAGGCCAACTGATCAAACAATAGTGTCTGATTGTTAACTCCATTACATTAGTATCTAATTGTTATTATTTTTATTTAAGCGTATTATATATACTTTAATTTTTTTGGTGTTCTTACTAATTGAAGTGTTTTTTTTCCATTTATGTGTTCATATAATATGCGCTAGATATTTAAAAAATTGAAATGAGACCTAAAGTGTTATCTGAACTTGAGCTGAAACCAAATCTGAATAGACTTGCTATTTTCAAGATGAACCCAAACGCCAGGCCTACTTTATTCTCTTGCTCGCGAACATAAAGAGTTACCCACATAAAACAGGGGAATATCGGGTTTTAGGGGGAAAGGGGAGAATCGGTATTACACACCACAAGCTCCCAATTGTTCTGCATTGATTTTTCTACAAGGTAATTCGCCGTCTTCTGTTCTCATCACCATTCTTCATCACCAAACAACTGGTAGGTGGATGCGGAATTTATGTAACTGTTCTAATTATAATTTATAAGAGTCCGTTCAGCTTTTTCGCCATTCTCTTCCTCTAGCTCCCGTGAATTTGATTTACATTTTTCTTTCTTTATCGCAACCTTTCTTTTTCACCATGATTTTCTGTCACTACCCGTCTTGATTTTATTTATTTATTTTTGGTGGTTATTCATGTTTTTATTCTTGTCCCCGATCAAAGTTGAGTGCCGACAACTGCCCTTTCTGGGATGGTTAATTTATTTTAGTATTACCACTGAAGATCAGCTTTTTGGTGAAAAGAACGTAGTTTTTGTTGTCCTAAACTGTAGTATACACTATTCCCATTTTTTTCTTCATGTTTTGTGTGGTAGTGTTAAGTTTCTATTTGTTTTCCTTATATTTTGGTCATTCATTCTGGTTTTGACTAAATAGCTAACCACATTAACTTTTGGAATAAATTAGATGAAAATATTGTATTAATCAGTGATTATTTTGCTTGAGAAGTAGTTCTGTGTAAGAAATGGTTTCTACTTGCTCATCTATGGAATTTTAAAAATGGTTGTAGTGTACCAATGAGGTGGTACAAGAATAACAGTCACTTATTTTTAGTTGATTTCTCTTTTTTTTTTGGGTTTAATAGGACAGGGAAAAGGTGAGGGTGATTTGTATTTGATTTAGTAAATAGGGTTTATGGCATCAAATCAAGCTTGTTTGCGGGCTTTTTGGATTATATATCTACTATCTGGATAGCATAGTTATGTAATTCTGGAAATCCTTATAATATTCTAGGGTCAAATTATGTGTTAAAAAAGTGCTGCGTAGGCAGGTTTTAGCCATTAAAATTGTCAATTTTTGTCAGGCAGATATTTGTACTTAAATTGGCATAATCGGAGGATAACCTTAAGTTACTCAGCTAAAAGATAATATAGTAGAAGAACTAAGCCTACATGTATTATCAAAAAAATTGTAGAATTAATGCAGCTAATAGAGATCAAGCATTTTCACATTTTAGTTAAAAAAGCCAGGTATTGTTGTCCTCTCTCTGAAACAAATCTGGAAAGACTACATTGCAATATGACACCATAAATTATAACCACATTACACAAAGATCCTCTGAAACATCTATAAAATGAAAAGACACTTGAATTTGGAATCAAGGTTATGAAATTATCTAAGAAATCTAAGAATTCTGTTTTCCAAAACATTTCTCTAATTTTCACTAATGCTGCCCAGATTTTTTCTCTTTTCAATTTGCATTATTTTTACACAAGAAAATGTGAATAGTTAAAAATTTTTTCACTCAGTTAAAAAGTCACAGGTTGAATAAACATATTTGTTATCTTATTCCATTTTTAATGTGGAGAATTTCTTCAGGAGTTGATGGCAGCCCGATTACAGCAACTGAAAGGCAAGGCTTTAGAAGCCTCTAGCTTTGCGGCGAAGCATGGAACTACCTATTACAAGCAGCTGTTGGAACAGAACAAGCAATACATTCGGGAGCCAGCTACTGTTGAGAAATGCAATGAACTGGCTAAGCAGTTGTTCTACACTCGTCTTGCAAGGTTAATTTATTTCTATCTATGAATTGATAAGTACCCTTTGTTTTTTATTTTTAGCTGAAATTCATTGTAGGACTCAGGTTTGAATTCGCGTGTCTTCTTTGATGTAATTCTGTGTATCTCACTGTGCGTTGATTCACATTTTAGATGCTAATTGGATATAAGTATATATTAATTAATGGAATTGATTCGCCTTTAAAGACGAAAAAAATTAATAAATGGACTTTTCTGTCTAATGGTACTTGCATAAGAGGATTTCTATGCAAATATCTATTATATTTGCATACGCTTTCTTATTTAATTTGGTCTCCCCAAGAATCTTTATATTGACCCAGTCAAACAGGGAATTTGCTAATGGTCACAAAATTTGCAATGTGAAACTGATTTCTCATCCTCTGTCTAGAGTACCCGTCATAGATTTTTGGCTTCAGAACTGGACATTATAGTTCATAGTAATGTGATTTCTATTGGGATTAAGAAAGTTCCATATCAAGTAGAGAAATTGGAAGCCCCTAGTACTTGATGAGAAATGGAGAACAACACAATAGAAACCGGTCAAATTTATCGTGTCCACATTTTTGAGGGGGCCTACATATACTACGCAAATCTTTACCATCATTTCTACTCATTCTATATCGAAGTTGAAATAAAAATAGAACGTTAACTGGGACTTTTATCTTTCGACAGATGGATGCACTTTGAGATATTATTATCCCATAATAGCGTAACTTTTCACCTTTTAGTTAGAGAGTATATGGTTTTCTGCTGTTTCAGTTCCAATTTTATTATACTCCTATTTAATAATCTAGATAAAAATATTAAATTTGTTAGCAATTTAAGAGGCTGAAATAGCTTCCCCCGGGCGCCCCCCGGGGGAGGGGGGGGAGGGACGGACGCAGAGCATATGTGGTTCAAGTCTATAATGAATCTTTTTGCATTTTGTTGCACCGAGACGTCTGCCAATGCTTTGTTATTTAATTTGGTCTCCCCAAGAATCTTCAGATTGATCAAGTTAGAGAGGGGGATTCGCTACTGTCACAAAATTCACAATGTGAAACTGATTTCTTATCCCGTGATTTTCACTCCCTATTATAGATTTTGGGCTTCAGAATTGGTCACTGTATTTCGTAATAATTTATAGCAGTGATCTGTTAGGATTATATTTCTTACAATCAATTAGAGAAATTTGAAGCTGCTATAATTGATGAAAAATGAATAGTAACATGACCTTAGTCATAACATTTCATTTTTATGGATGGACCTGCTGACTGCGAAAAATTGAAGAGCACACAGAGAGTTGCATTCTGAGATTCTTTTTCCTGATATTTAAAGTTATCCTTTACCCCCCCCCCCCTTCCTTCCTTCCAAAATAGAACCAAACAGAACCAAAAAAAAAAAAAAAGGAGAAGGAGGAGGCGGGGGACCCTCTCCGGATATTTAAAGTAATTTCTTGCCTTCTATTTTGCTATTTCAATTACGAATTTATTATAGTTGGATATAATCAGTAGTAGAAAATATATAATCTCCATTTCCCGCTCATCATGTAATTTATTCATGTTTAACAGTACCCAAAGTCTTATTTTATATTTTTTGAGTTGATAATAATGTTCCATTTTTCAGTTTATAATATGATTCAAATCTACCCATAACTCATTCATATCGTGCGTAAGTGGTGAAACGGCTCAAATTTATAGTTATATACTACGCTAAAACTTCTTTGTTTAAGCTTTCCTTGCTTGGCACCAGCAGAAATATAGATATCATTTGCAGCGATAATCTGCAAAATATTTCACCCCAGCAACCTCTGTCATTGGTTGCAAGTGGCTTTGGTTTGGCTGCGGTATGGTGTTGGCTTCCGTTGTTCAACAATTCTTGATGATCCTGATATTATCATTGAAGCTATATTAGTTAATAAATTTCATGTTTGTGTGTTGCCAGTTTATCTTCAAGTTTCCTTGAAGTTTGTTTACCAGTTTTCTTACTTCACCATTTTTCAGCATTCCTGGCCGTACCGAGTCATTCTGGAAGGAACTTGATTACGTCAAGAATATGTGGAAGCACAGGCAGGAGAGATGGTCGAGGATGCTGGCATTGCTGCATTATTCGGCCTGGAGTGCTTTGCATGGTTTTGTGCAGGGGAGATTGTTGGAAGGGGATTTACATTCACTGGTTACTATCCTTGAAACACAACAATTTTGGTGTAAAATATTCTCTGGCCAATTGGTGATTGATCACCATTATGAGAAATTGAGTTTCGACAATTTGCATGGTAGATTTTGCTTGGTACAGAGTTTTTGAAGCTGAAAAGATCGGAAGAGCACATTGGTTGCCTCAATAATTAGCATATATCCATAATTATTCTCTTTAGTAAAGTGGTTCGGTCTTGAACTTTGTAACAGAATTGTCGTTCCGATTCCAATGAGTTTTTGGGGAACACAATCATGTTACTTCTAATGACAATTCATAAAAGTAATGCTATATAGCACTACTAGTGTTAAGCACGAGTCTATTTGTCAATACACAGCTTTAAATGATAGTTGAAATGGTAAATGATGGATGATACATGTTAAGTTTTAAGAACCAGCGTCACGAGAACAGGCGCGAATCTGTTATCTGCTGGCCAATCAAAGTTTTATGTTGTATTTTCTTTAAATTCTTTCTTCTTCTAGTGATTGAGAATTGCATGATGCTGCATAGCACCAGTTTGAAAGGGAATATATGTGGCATTGTATAAATGATAAGTCGGATTAAAAGTATGCACAAGTGACTTATTCGATTTAACTTTGTCATTTAGTGAAATGTGTATGGCACTTGTGGGAGCACAAGTAATGCTATTTGTACATAATTGTACATAATTTGAGCGGCACCGTTGAATTTTGTCATTACATGGTAGATGGCATTAGGGACATTTAAGTAATTGCAGGAGGTGTATGTACAAATTATGTACAATAAGCATGTAAAAATAGTACTACTCTTGAGAGCACTAATAGTGTTATACTACATCCGTCCTAAAAAGACGGTCATATTCCCTCTTTTACATAGATTAAGAGAAGTTCATTTGATAGTATTGAAAAAATAAATTTTAACATAATTTATCTATTATACCCTTTGATTTATTTATTATTGTACTTTAATAATCCTATTTTTTTGATAACCATATACATTAAAGAAGGACAAATGAGAGAAATAATATTTCAACTATTTTTTAAAAAGGAAACTGGGTCATATTTTATAACGGATGAAAAAAGAAATATAGACAATCTTTTTAGGATGGAGGTTGTATGATATTACTGATTGAAGTTAATTATGGTAAGAGGTAGGCTTGAACAGCTTGCATTTTATTAATGCGGTTGCTATTTTGAAAATGAGGCTTCGTTTTATGGAACTTTATTTAGTTTAAATAAAGAGTGTCGATAATGGGTTTCTTTGACCTTTCCTTGTGTGACGGATGTTAACAGAGCTGACTTCATTAAATGATTTACATTACATACACTGCTGGAAATAACTAAAATTTGTAAATAAAAATTTACAAAATAAGTCTGAAGCAAACTCGCAACCAATTAAGTTGAGGCACGGAAATCTAGCTCTCTTTAAGGGAATTCAAGCCCTTTGCAGTGTAGGAAAGTCATCAACCACCGGTGCAACAGAAAATCACATGACTTATCCCCTCCAAGATACAACAGTCCAACTGATACAATATATAGTTCAATCCTCTTTGCACTAAGGACGAACCCAAAGCTCTACTATAGAACACCTGTCTTTTTGCCAATACAATATTAACTAAAATATATAATGTGTCGTATGAAGTGGGTGTAATCAACAAATTTTGGAGGCATATATAGATGGAATAAACATTCACACGACATTAGAACATTAATTTAACTATTTATTTTATTTATAACTTAAACTAAAGTTTCAATAAACTCATGCATTTATGAATACGAGTTATATATAAACTAGTAACTCAAACTCTTAAAAACTCATAATTGATTAATTTAATAAAAAAATGTTACAACATATGTGAAATAAGTCAACTAAAGTCACCACAAAGTCTGACGTGGTGTAAGATGGTAATCGAACTCTTCAATTTAATCTCATACAGTTCCAGTTGTGTCACTGAATAATTATTTTGAAGTGAAATCATCTTATTGATAGTTTATTACCTCATACATTCATTTCTAATGAAATGAATTTTGTTGTTAGGAGAAGGGATGGCAACATATCATGCTCTCACGTACATCATCTCGTTCTCAATCCTAAGCATGCAGGGAAAAGGGTTGCCATCACCCCAACTTTGACGTTTTCTCGACTTCAATCTCAGACAAAAAGAAACATGAAAAGGTTGTTCCACGCCGGCTTGCTATCACCCTCGCATTGAAGTATTTGAAATTGAAAAGCTAGTTAACTATCCATACTAAAATAGAAAGCCTTCATGATTATTTATAGAGAATGGAAATGACTATAATTTTCAAAAATTTTATTTTTCCCACTCACTTGTTATTATACATGCGTGCAATATGTAGCACACATTCAAACTACAAGTGTTGAGTGCTTGTAATTTAGATATTTGGCATATATACATGCAGACACAACAACAAGCCTGCGTGTAAATAAAATAAAATTTCTACTATAATTTCCATCACCGTGACAAAATATTTCTTTTCCTTGCTTAAAACAATAAATGTAAAATATGAACCACTACACAATGCTAGGAAGTGGCTAAATTTCCCATCAAATGTCAAATGAGACCCACTATGCAATGTTGGGGAGTGACTGTAATTCCCATATCTTCTTAATGAAACATTATATCTATCTTAAAAAATACAAAAACTCAACCTGCGAAAAACTACATTTCTCCATCTATCCAAAAATACATTGATTCTCTTCTTTTTCCTCGTTCTTTCTTCCATTTGCCTTGAAGCTTCCACAGCTTTCCGTACTTCTACAGAAAATATCCCTAACAAAGATTAATTTTGGCCGGTCAGAAATACTTGACAACACTAAAGCATGCATAACTTAATAGATAATTACATAAAAAAAAAGAAATTAAACTCTAGTATTATTATATTATATGTTTTTAGCCTTGATTACTTTATCGTAAGAGACTATTTGTAGCCATCCTTCGATTATTTACTATTGTTTCTTAATCTACGGTTTAAGTGCAGACGTGTGAATTACATGAGTTATTATTGGTGCAAGTTTTTCAAAACACAAAAGCAAATCTAGTAGAATAGGGGGGAAAAATATGGGAAGTCTTTTTTTAATTCATCTTCAATTATGATTATTAACCTTCCAATAGTTATTATTATAGTATTATTTTCAATTAGTTAATTAATTAGTACTCCCTGTTTTTAGATACATTTTATTTTTAAATAAAAATTAATTAAATCAATCGTATTCACATATATATTTTATAGGACCCAGCACAAGTCTACCATTCAAACTCACCCATTCTCTCTTATTTCTCATTAAGAAAACCAATTGTAAAATTTACTCTTCCACTAATTTTTCTTAATTTTTGTGGGGGGAAAAAATTAAATACTAGTCTATAAGTAATAATTGGGATTGGGGAAATATAATTTAAAACAATTAATTTCAGATTTAAATTAGATTTTTAACTTTTTTATCATTCAATTGGTCTAAAAAAACCCACTTATTAAGTACTGAATTTCACATTTGGTAAATTGGGAAATTAATTCTCTTCCATTACATAAAACTAGTATATGCACCTGTGCGATGCACAGGTAGACAACACCGAAGATCTTACTGGCAAGAAATAGAAATGCTATAACCATCATATGTACATTTCAATGCAAATTGTGAAGGTGTACCAACTCAATGATCAAGTAGAGTTAAAGTATCCAATATATTATACTTGTCAAAATAGTCCAACTCAAATTAAAATAGGAATTACTTGACAATACAATACAACTAATCAATTTATAATGCACGACTGCAT
This sequence comes from Nyctanthes arbor-tristis, assembly GCA_963692815.1. Lineage (NCBI taxonomy): Eukaryota > Viridiplantae > Streptophyta > Magnoliopsida > Lamiales > Oleaceae > Nyctanthes > Nyctanthes arbor-tristis. The sequence goes on from CAVNYN010204820.1 coordinate 38,241, forward strand.
GAAATCCTCTATTTTCATCCATCAATCTACGTCCACAATTTTATTTCTACTTCGTAACATGAGTTAATATAGTCACAACTAATAGAAGCAAAGGTGCAAATAAAACAATTATAAGATATGAGATGCTGTAAATGTGTTTCTCTATAATGCACAAAAAAATTAATGATACAAACTATATAAGACCATTGCCAACTATGAACCTTATGTATTACGGCTGTAACAACGTTTTTGCATTTAACAACCTCTGACAGACAATCAACATATTCAGAGAAGTAGACAAAATTTATGTAGTATAGTTACACTCCATGTAAGCACCGACGTTACATAAGACTATTAAACACAACAACTATAAAATTAATTAGAATGTAAAAACAAAAATTAAATTATAATGACTTCAATCAAAGATAGAACAGATTGTTAAATATCAAATTTCATTGATTATCATAATATTATGCATATCAAAATCAATAAGAAATGAAAACACAGCATGCACGTTTATGATCACAAAGCACAACAGATAATAAACCAAAATTGGTGGAATAATTATCAAGCTAGAATATCAACAAAATAAAATCGAAAAGCTAAAAAAAAAAAAAGAAAAGAATCTTGTTAGAGACAAACTTCACACTTGTCTTCATGCTGAAACTATATAGCAATTTAAATTTAAAGAAATCCAACCGGCAGTGCTTAGCCTAAGGGCGGAACCCATTGCTCTATATCGAGCCATTATTCTATAGGAATTGCATGATATAACTTGGTCAATTCATCTTCTTTCATAAAAGGTCCAGAAAAAAATTTGCTATTATAAGAAAATTAACAGAGTCTGTATCAAATTGACCGGTCAACCACCCCATCATTAAGATCAATGAAAGAAACATTCAATCACCGAACCATTAAGATCAATCAAAGAAACGTGAAGGTTAAGTTATTATCAAATGATACACAAATCACATAATTGCAAAATTTCAAAAAAAAAAAAAAGAACTTTTATCAGCTGCTCTCATATGTTCCATATCCTCCCCTCTATTAATGTGTCAATCAAAGAATATCGTGCATTTTTTAATTTAATCTATCAATATTTCAATAGAGAAACTATTAATCTTTAACCACATGCATGATAATATAATATGAATTATTAAATGGTAATTTAATATACTTTATCTATTATAGTTTCCAAAAAAAAAAAAAAAATCTTAAGTGAAGAGACAAAAATAAAATTTCATAGATGATAAAAAAATTTAACTTAATAATGTACATAGTCAGTTACACGTAATCATAATTTCGCCATCACATAGAAGGTCTTCATTTATATAGTCTTCATTTAATTTTGGATAAGCCTATCATAACAGACAAGAAAAGAATAAATTTATTAGAAAACATATATATCACGTGAAGCGGTGAAGGGAGCTTTAGATGAGAAAAAGGAATGGTAATTTATTGATTAATGTTTGATTCGAGTAAGAGAGATTGCAATTAAATTAATGGAAATTGATGCATGGGAAGAACAATATTCTAGAATATAACATATAGGAAGTTAAACAATGAATAAGCAACATTTGTATATCTGTTGCCGGTGTTCATAAATCATTTCTACTTAAAAATAGAATATGATCAACCCAATCACGTCTACATATTTGATATGATCCACTTGAACTACAAATATCACAACGACTCATTATTATAAAATATATTTCTATTTTAATAAAAAAGGTTTGTGAACATTTACAACTTAAATGTACATCAACTGCTTCAATGGATGGCATCATTTTCTTACTTAACTGGACATCGGAAAAATGAATATTAATGATCAAATGGGTGTTTTGACATCCTATTTTAGTTATACATTTGTATGATGCACATAAATAAAATATTGATCATATGTATTGTCTTTAATACACTAAATCACCATAAAAGATCAGGAATATGTAATAGTATTTTTTTAATTTTTGAAAAAATTCGCTAAATAAAAAATTCATCTTTAAACTTTTCCCATCCTATAGATGGTAACTACAGATCAACGTAGGGAATTAGAGTAAATCATGGATCGAAGAAGTCAGATGTGTTCATACAAAAATTGAGATTTGTTTCCTCTAATACCATATTATCATTAATATAAATAAATTCTGAAATAAGGGGAGAAAAATAAAATAATCAATTTTCTTAATAAAATTTAGTTAAGTATTCATTTGGGCTCAATTTAAGGATAATAGAAGATAAAAACACGTACTCTTTTTGTAAAAATCATAATTAATTAAAATCTACAATCAATTAAAAAATTTGAAAGCAAAATTGGTTTTTAAACCTTTTCCGTGCCATAGATGGCAACTACATGTCAATGCAAGAAATTAGAGGTAATAAGGGGACATATGTGTTTACGCAAAAATTGAGATTTTTTTCTTCCAATACCATATTATTATTAACATAAATAAATTTCATAATATGGGAAAACGCGATGGAGAAAAACTAAAATAAGCAATTTCCTTAATAAGTAGGAAATTTAGTTAATATCCATATAGACTCAATTTAAGGCTAATAAAGGATAAAAACGCGTTCCTATTTTGGCTAAGTACAAAATAGGAAAAAATTGGCTGAAATGACCAAACTAGGTGTAGATGATATCATGCTGATGTAAGCTAAAAATGGGCGGGAAATAGAAGGCTTCACTACTCTTGATTTAGGATATATAATATATTACAAGCATCTAAAATTGAAATTAATTCACCAATGTTGGAGCATTAAAGATTAATCCATGTGTCGTAAATTAAATATACTACTTCCGTCCCATGAAAATAGACCCTAATCAACAAATGTCGTGGATTAAGAAATGTGATTTATGTGTTTGGAAATAGAAAATATACACTTAATATCCTAATATACATTATTTAATGTTCAATTACTTTTTATTTAGTCAATATAATCATTAATTGTTCAAGGGTATATCTGAGAAAGAAATTAATTGTTCAACCTCGTTTATATAAGTGGACTGTAATGTGGGACAAATAAAAATAGAAACTGGGTCTATTTTCACGGAACAGGGGTAGTATCCTATTGCTGTCACTAATAAAAATCATTCAATTTGTTATCACCACTGAAAGCATGCATCGTTAAGATTGTATTGTTGAATTATGAAAATCACTTGATCTGAAAGTCTAAACTAATAAATATGGCCAATTTTATATTATTTATTATATATATTATATCTTTGACATGTTTCCTCACATCTAATTTTTTTCCCATCAAAATCTAACATGTGAATATTTCTTTGTAATAGGGTGACGGTGAGATTCGAACCTAGGAAGCTTGCTCTGGTACCATGTTGAATTGTTAAGTCAACTTGATTTAAAAGTTTAAAATGATAAATCGACCCAGTTTTATATCATCATCATCATCAACAACAAAAATAAGATTAAGCCTTCCATACATAATGAAATGCATACAAAGTACTAATTGACACAAAACGAAGTGTTGGTGGTAAAAATTAATTTGTGTTCAAATAACATGAATATATTTCAGAAGCCAAAATGACGTAACATTAGAAAACAATAAATTATAAACCTACAATCTCTCGTGATCTACTTCAACAAATTCAAGCAATATATAGTAGAGAAGAAAAATATAAAATAAAACTTGTGCCAAGCCCAAAAAAGAGAGAAAAAAAGGGCATTTCTCAGTTCCGTAAGCTAGTTCTGCTGAGCATTATCTGGTTGCGCCGGCAGCCAAATCGTCGGTTCCGGCTCGTCGGGGCTATTTATCACAACAAGAGCTTCTACACCGCAAAGAGTGCAAAGCTCCTGCACCTCTTTGATGAATTCTTCCTTTCTTTTCTGAAAGGTCATTTTTCGCTTTGACTCATTGGCAATCGGCGCAAGCTTAACTTTCTTGCGGGGAATGGTGAGGCTTCTTGAAGAAGAATTTGGAGAAGTTGAGAATAGGGTTAATTGGATGTGTTTTGTGTTCTGTACTACCCTTGACAGGGTACTTATAGGTAGAAATGAGGAGGTGTTTTGAATTTTCTGATGCATACTATTTGAAATAATTAGAATTTCAGTCAAATTGAATTAATATTTCACTGAATTAGATTAGGTAAATATAGAAAATAATCCTGTGACATTTAATAGTATGTAAGTGGGTTTCCTAAGAAAATTTCTTAGGAAAGCTAACATTTCCCTTATGGAGTGGAAAAATACCACATGGTCCCTAACGGAGAGATTAACTCTTTATAGCTGGACCGGGTTTCCTACTAGAAATCTAATTATAACTGTATGTTCATAAAACATAAAATCAACTGTAATCTAATTATTCAGTACAAGAAATCTGCCCATTACCGATGAACATCCATAGTAAATTAATTGTAATAGAGTGTTGTCGTATAATCAAAATGATAAACATATGAGACACAAATTATAAAAGCACCTAAGTGAATATCGAGATTGATATCACTGTCGCGCAGATTGAAGGTAATGGGTGGCAGATCGGAACTTCACCTGAACAGAAATTAAATGAAATAGAAGCTGAACAATTTGAAGATTTCATTTTTTTTTTTAATTTCTAGAAACTAACCAATAAATCTCTATGCACAGTAGAGGTTACCATTTAGTAAAGATGATTTAAAGCTTCCCAACTTACAATCAGTAGGATGCAGAAGGAGGAGGATCGGAGGGCAAGGGAAAAATAAACAAAAAGCCAGAACGTATGAAGAAGAGATCTCCAAGAAACGACTCCAAATATGGAAAGTTTAGACTCACAGCGGTCTCAAATAGGAGGGGCTATCTATATTAACGCACACGGAAACCCCTCTATCGTATGGTTGCAACTATTCCACGCGTCTTAATTTGTGTTAATCAGTAAATTAAAGGCCTATAGAATAGAAACGCAGTCCTTTCTTTGATATCTTAGCAACTTCACGGAATTACAAAAATACCCTTTAACTTTCAACGATCTCAACCTTTGTGAGGATATCGATGATGCTACACTGTACTCAAAGTCAACTAACTACTATGAGCTTAGTTTGTTCAACTATGAGCTCAATTTTTTCAATGATGTTTAAAAAACAATGCAGAAATAAATCACCATGATCGCAACACAAGTTAGCCAATATAAATCTATTATTATTATATAAATCAAAAGAAGTTTGCAATGTAATTTCACCCTACAACACCTGATGTCATCCTGACATCAGCTTGATGTCACTAATATTATTATTTTAAAATTCTGGTTTGCAAATCACATTTGCCTACACAACTATGATTTTTATTTTCCATTTTCCCCCTTCTTTTCTATTTTAAGAAATGCATTTGGCTTCCCCGATCACGAATCTATTTCCTAAACGTTGGATTATTTATTTCTGCGGTGCATTTTTCCTGACCTAATTCCCTATCTAGTATATTTTGTGCTTAAATGTTTTGGGGTTGAATTTCTCGAATTGGATGTTGGACGAAGTTATCATCCCCAAATCGTGATTTGCATTTATTAACGTTTGTCAGATGTGTGGTTCGCAACTTTAATTTTGGGGTTGAACAATACCGGGTTATAACATTTTCCGGCAATCAATGCTATGGCGCCTTCTTGGCGTCTTGGTTAATTTATATTCGAATTTAATTTCTCTCCTTGATTCAAGTTTATTCGACTAAATTTTAGGGAAAATATCATATGCAAACTATTCCTAGCGTTAAAATGGACTGTTCTTATCTTACAACATTTTTCTATATTATCTTCTGAGATTTAATGATTTTAATATTAGATAATAATAAGCCCTAATTATTTTTGCATATTATTAAGCGTTGTTTTAGAGGCAGAGTCAGTTTTGTTTCAGACTTTATTAGTATCTATTGTGCGAGATTTTCTCCTATTGGCCCGTTCTTTATGTATATAAACTATCCATCCAACGTTTACCTTCACTTCCAATGCATTCGTTTGCTCTTTCGACGGAAAAGAATATTATGCACTCAATCTTTGGGTTGTCTTACAAATTGTTTGGCAATAATCATATTGATAATTTAGATAATACAGATAAATTATGACGATGTCATATCACATTACAACTTTTATATATGAATTCGGTTATCATAAGGCATTACTGTTAGTGGTTGGAATCATCTAAACAAATTGATTTAGTTGCAGGAAGCTTCAAATGAGGAGGACAAGAAAAAAAGAATTTGCTTTTTTTTTTTCAAACAAAATATTAATAGGTTAGCGAGTCTTTGTTGCCTTTGTGCCGTTCAAGTAACTTCATCATCCCGTTCAAGTAAATTCACCATCTTATTTATCGTGAAGGTATGTTATCATTTCATATACCAAGTCTCTACTTTTTTGTCTATTCATTTTAACTCATTTTGGTTGCAAGGTGAATGTTTTAATTTGGTAATGTCAACCCCCTTCTCTTCTTACTTTGTTGATTGACTCTATTATTCAGAGTTTAGTATTTGATTGAATATTTCTGTTAGTTTGATTTAAATGAGTTAATAGTTTGATGTAGTTGAGCATTTCAAGATGGGAGTTATCATTTAGCTTATGTCATCGTATAATGTTACTGAATATTGGTTTGCAGAAATGTTTAATTGACGGGTGTGTTTTAATTGTTCATATATGGGAAAGTTATGGAGAATTCCTTTTTTTTTTTTTTTAATACAGCAACACAACACACACACGGTACAGAGGCACCACACGCCATCTAACAAAACTATTATAATTTTGTCAGAATGGTATATATGCTACACACCCATGTAGGGACAATTCTTTATTATTATTTTTTTGGTGTTATTCTATCAAATGTAATAAACATATAGATGCCAATCTTACTCTAAAATGCTTTTTTTTTTTTTGCTCATATTTATAATTTTTTCTATTCGTCCAGGTGATCCATCTCTGCTTTTGGTTACAAGCTGTACATTGGGATGTCTATAATCCATTGATGCTTTACGTTTAAGTTTTTACAGGTGTATTGGAGGATTTGTTTTTCTTTGAATTATTAAGCAACAATTCCATTAAATATTTTGTTCATTGATAATAATTGTTTTTCTCGTGTTATTAGTTTGGATTTGATATAGTTCCGAGTGTATTTATTTAAGTTTCAATTGTATTTGTTAGTGGTTGGTTATTAGTCTTCTCGTCTTTAGTGTTGATTGTTTATTTATCCATTTTGCCATTATTCATTATTATTCTACTCATTGTAATTATTCTTTGCTGCTTTTATTTTAATTTATTTTATTTTTTTTATTATGCTTGATTACGATTAAAGGAGCTCTAATCATTTAGCTGCATTCATTCTTCGTTTTACGGTATCTAATTATAATACTAATTTTTCATTTAATTTTTTTTATTAAGGTTGACAAATAGTGTATCTTACGTGTATATTTTTTGGATAAAGTTGCTTCTTTACTAAGACGTTGTGTTGTAATATAGTTACAAGTTGTACAATAGTTTAATACGGTTCCTACTATTTCTCTCCGTCCGACTATGAAAATAAAGCTGGGTTCCATTACAAAGCCCGGCCTCCAATCGTAGGCTGACACCTCACCTGACATAGGTGAGGTGTCAGCATGTCATTGGAGATTGAGCTCCATAAGAAACCCGACCCTGATCTTGTAGAGTTGGCCCTATTTCTCTTAAACTTTCATAATGTCAATATCTTTTGTTTTTTTTCAATTCATATTCATTTGTGCGTTTCTATTCATGGGACCAGTCAAAATTTGCATTTGCCTATAATATAATGATTGACTATTGTCTTTCAGTTTCCAACCTGTGCATCGAACGGGTAGGGAAACTAGTATTGAGAAAAATAGACAATTGAAAAATATATTATAAAGCAAAACCTTTATGTAGGATTTGTTGGCAAGTATTTTACTCTGTAGCACAGTTTATTTATATGTTGAGAGCCCTTCTCAAGAACTTCTCGCCAATTTTGTTAAAAAACTTCTCATCCTTGTTCTATACGTAGATACATATTATGTGAATTTAAAATGCATATGACTTTAATTTGAAATATACATGACGTACATATATTTACGCCACATGAGGTGAGAAGTTTTCTAATATAACTTCTAGAATGTTTTGAAAATTTTCCTATATGCTGATTATAAATGTTATACTAGCTAGTAGACATATTATCATACAAGATATATATTCAGTGAGTGATGCTATTTATCTAGATTGGAGACTGATCTTCAATCTAGTTAAAATCACTACATTGGAGGATAAGTTGATATACATAAATACATAGGTCCTAATTTATTTAGTGACCAATAAAGAGATGACAACTAAACTGGAGACCAGTCTCTAGTCTAGATTAATAACATTATTCATATATTCCGCCTTTTATGTAAACCAATGATTATTATGATAATGGTGGTGATTGCTCAACTGTTACATAATTGGTGGCCAAATTTGTAACTTGGATAAACTATATCTATATTATCTTAAATCAAGAGTAGTCTAGCCTATATTTTCCCGCTTAATGCTTGTTAATGTCACCGTACGTCACTAAATACAGTATTTTAATTTTTTTTACACGCGTTTTCAATATAACCCTAATTTTACGTCTTCATTCTCTCCTTCCATTTCTCTCTCTTCTACAACCCGTGCGTCACTTTCCATGCGTTTTCATTTTACTTTGAAAATCTAATTTGCGATTGCTGCTGGAAACCTCAAGCAGACCCGTCGCTGTCGCCCCTGGGCCGCCAACAGATGAAACCGGAGCAACCAGATATTCAGTGGTTGCTGCTCCTGCTTGCTTATCTGTCCTTCGCTGCCGCCCCTGCTCTTTTTTGCTTCTTTGTCCACCGCCGTTGCCGCTGGGGGGGGGACAGAAGGTGATCCGGCAGTGGCTTAGCCCCGCTCTGAAGCAGACCGCGCTGCTGCTTCTGTTTGCTTATCCATCCGTCGCCGCCACCCCTGCTTCTTTTTGCTCCTTCGTGTGCGCTGCTGTCGCCACTGGGTCGACAAAAGGTAATCCGCTTAGGAAATCCCTTAGGAGGATACGAACATCTACGGAAGATGAAACTGAGCGAGTTGTTTGATTCTCATTATCATTATTATTATTCCCAAAGTATGAAACTAATCTTTTTTTATATGTGGTTTTTTCCCCCAAAAATTTTTTTCAAAGCGTGGAATTTAAGCTTTCAGATCCCGGTGATGTGTACCGAATGTTCCTCTTTGATCTTTGTTTATGTTTATTTGCTTGGAACCATAGACCTGCAGTGACGGACTCCTCACCCTCTTTCTATCACAAATGTAAGCCTCATTTTATTTTATTTTATTTATTTTTGGCTTGTGTCATTATTTTTAAATTCCCATATGATACTCATCTTTTGTTGATATAAATCGATAGGTTTTCCCTCGATCATTTTCCCTTCCTTTTAGTTTCAATTCTGTTGTTTTTATGTTCTCCCCTTAATGTTCTTCTAATTTGATCAGAACCTTTTGTAACTTTTGTACCTTTGAAATATGAGTATTGGAATAATGAGAAAATGGGAGCCTCATCATTGCAAGGCCTCTAGAAGGTAGTGACTACTGCAAAATATAGTTTTTGGTTAATTTGGTTTGCTGGGGCAGCTTGTGTAGTGAGAAATGCATACAGTTGCAAGAAAATTTGTGTTGTTTCATTCACAGTCCCTAAAATAAAATTTCTTTAGGAAATGATTTGTATGTTAGATTTTTGATTTTAATGAAAATTTAGGTAGTTCTATGCTAAATTTGATATATTGATTGAAGTTGTTTATTTCTATTGTTCCTATTGTAAGTTTGTAGTACTATTGGAGCTTTCTATGGAGCCGTTGAAAGGTGATACTATAGAGACTGGGTCTCCTACACGTCATTATGATTGGTTCATTGATATGGGCATCACAAAGTCATGATGATGCTTCATCTATTTCAACTCTTGAGCCCTTTTTTTTTTTTTTTTTAAATTGACAATGCACAAACGGGAACATTTATGTGTCAAATCTCTCCACCCATACTCGATTAATTTTTTCTTATACTTTATGAAAGAAAATTGTACCTACGGTCAATATGTGTTGACTATATGTGCAATAACTATTATTTTGCATTTCTGCATATGGGTTTTGGGCTACGGGGGCTTTGAGAAGCTCTGAAACTGTTTTTGGTCAGCATTGGAGTTGAATGGAATACTTTAACACGGTTTTGTCATGAGTTTTTATAGTTATTCGCTTCTGGATTTCATGTCTTTGGCTAGGGTTTACGTTATCTAGCTTTGTTTGTCTCTAGAATGTGAGAAAAAATCCCTCTGCCGGGTTTGATGTTTTCTTATCCTTCACAGAATGGTATGCCAAGTGTCTTCAGTTTATCTCTTTTTTATTAGTGTTTACCTATGTATTTTGGTTGTATTTTTTCTGTTTGCAGAGTATCACTTCCTCAGGAACTAAGAAAGGTGAATTGTTTCTGGCTGATGTGAATACTCAATTGAAGCACAAGAATATCACAGCTGATGTTAAAGTAGACACAAGCTCCAATGTATGGACTCTCTTTGACAAACAAGTAGTATCGTGATATTTGAATTCTATGCCTTTGAGTATTCTACTTTTAGAAGCTAAGGGTTTGTTACTTTGTTGCTTTCACTTGCTAAAAGCATGAAAACTTTACTTTCATCTTTCTGAAAATAAGAAAAAATTTGGTAGTAAGCTGAAGTACGAAGAGGATGGACCGGAGTATAAAAATCTGTTGCGCGGGAAAATGGATAGCTACATATGAGGAGGGTGACCGTAGCTTGGAATTTATTTTTGTTGACAAAGTGGTGACTGTTTTCTACATTCTACTTTTTACTGCTTGATAGCATAGATCACTATTTCTATTAGATTACAGTACACTAATTTCTATTCGACGGGCGACGTAACATGATGAAAAAATATTAATTTTAAAGTCATCCTACTTACCCGTTAACCTGACCCGAGCCCATGCCCAACAACCTGCGTATGCGACCCGACCTGCTTATGTATTGAAACTTAATTTCTCTCCATTTTTGCAAAGGGGAGGGTTCGAACCCCTCACCTCAAGGTTGGGGGGAGAGTTCCCAACCGCTGGGCCATTATTCATTCTTGTTTCTTATTTGTATCTATAATATACTTAACATATATTTTATAGTTTTTGCAATTTAAAAAATAAATAATATTATTGCACATTAAAAATTTATACACTCTTTACATTAATTTCTATGTTTTTCACTTTAAAATTTATGACCATTTGCAAATTGTGAGTTTGAAAAAGTTATTGTTTTATTAGTAATTCAAATTTTCTATTAAAGTGTTTAAGATAATTAAAAATTTTATACACGTCGTTTAAAAAAAGTGACTTATATCAAACATTTTTTGTATCATTAAAGATTTATTTCACTATTTTTTAGGGAAGATTTATTTCACTACTTAATCGTTAAGAGTTGAAAAATTTGGATAACATGTTTTGATGATGAATAATTTTGATGTATGTAATTTTATATACCGATATAAAATTATATAAATCACATCGACAGAGTAATTTTAACAAACAAAATTGTATAAAAAATTTACAGAATAAATTACAAACTGTTAAATTTCATGAATTAAAACATATGCGTATTTCATCACATCATTTATTAATTCTTAGAAATTTTTGAATAAATATTGATTATTTCCGATGGCCAACAACCGGTCAGAGATTGCCGACGGCACGGACAATCGGTCAGAAATAGCCAACGGTAGGTAAAATCCGTCAGTAATTTCTGACGGTCAAATGATATTGTCGGTACTTACTGACGGTTGTGTGATGTCCCTCGGTACTTAGCGATGGCTGTTGGCTGCCGTCAATAACGACTGACGGTTTACGGTTGCCATCGGAAAATACCGACGAGTATTGTAGCCGTTGGAAGCTACCGACGACTTAGCTGTTCCATCGGAGTTTACCGACGGACTGTCGGTATTTACCGACGGCCTAGACAAGTCGTCGGTATTTTCCAAAGGCACCTCCTGCCGTCCGCAATTTCAGACAGGATATTTTTCCATCAGAAATTTTCGACAGATTTTTATCAAACGTCGGTAATTACCGACGGATTGACGTTCGTCGGAATTTTGCCAGATCGTGTAAGCATTTTTCTTGTATTGATTGTCTTGCTTTTATCTTTAAACTTTTTTTGATATATATACCCGTGCATCGCATGGGTACGTATACTAGTATATATACGTTTAAATCAAAAGAAGTCTAACCTGGTTTTCCTAAATCGCTGATGTCACTTATAATGTCATTTTTCTATTTTGTTTTTTGTTTTTAATTTTTCCCTATGCTAACACGCTTTTATCCTGCTCTTCCTTTATTCTCTTTCTCAATTATATATCTAATTTTCATCTTAGTTTTTATTCTATTTATTTTTATACCAAACTCTCCCAATTTAATAAAATGTGTTTTCTTTTGTCTCCAACATTTAGTCGACCACGCACAAATTTGAGCAAATAACATTTTAAAGGTCTCATTTTGCTTGACAGTCATGTATACGGTCTTCCTTTCCCTTCTCCTATTCTTTTGAACCGTTGATTTACATCTCCCCTGCTGCTCTTCCGATCTTCTTTTTGAGTTTGATAAATCAAAAAAATATTTGAAAATTATAGATATATGATATTAAATAGTGAAATTTCATCTGCCTCTTTTTTATTTGCGTCATATTTTTGCTGAATTCTGTATGTCTGCAGAAATTCAAAGACTTTTTGTTCACAAGCTGATCTTCCCCTGTGAATGCAATATTTTATTAACAATATTATTACATTGAAAATAATTTTTAATTAATTAACAGTATTAAATATTAATTACATCAACATTTTATCACTAATGGCACTCAAGGTGCCCATGTTGAGGACCATCAACAAATTTGTACATACTCTCTCCGTCTCGATTATTTGATCTCATTTGTTTTCACAAGGATTAAGAAATGTGTGTTAAAAAGGCACATTTGTGATTCGTGTTTCTAATTTGTCCCTATTTAATGAGTAAAATTCAAAATTAATAGTGATAATTAAAATATTAAAAACGGTTAGATTATAAAGTAAAGCAAACTAAATATTTTAATATAGAAAGGGATCATATATTTGGTACATTCCAAAAAATGGGACCAAATAATTGGGATGAAAAAAGCAATTAATTGAATTTTCTTTCTTTTTCAAGTATTTAATTTACTTTAAGACCTCTATTAAATGAGATAATAATCATATTCATATCATGATATGAATTTTTTTACATATTATCTAAATAAATTCTATTTTGACACACAATCATACCATCATGGGAAGTATAAATTTATTGTTTGTGGAATCAAATTTTACTCTCACATAACTATAATTTGATATCTTAATATCCATTATCTTATAGATACTTAGTTGAATTTGCGGTTACGAATATATTGAATATTGAGAATAGACATATTCTACTGAGGCATATGTACGAAAGAAGATTGCATATGAAACGTTGATTATCATGTGAATTGTGAAATAAATATGAATTGTTTTTTCAGTGTAAGTATATAAATATTAGATTAGTACTACCATTGATGTTATTTCCTCCATTAGTATATACCTTGTGTTTTTATACTTTTAAAATATATTCAACTATTGTAAATCTATTAAAAAACTTTAACATAATTAAATTTCAAACTTTTTTTCTACCCGTGTATCGCACAGGTGTTATACTAATATATTATTTAAATCAAAGTTAGTTTTCTACCCTTTTTCCCGCCTAAACTTAGACCAATTACATTTCTTTGCTGATGTCATATTTACTATTTGTTTTCTTTCTTTTTTTTTTCCTAATTCCGGTTTTGCTATTTTATTATCGGGCTATTATTTCTATTATTATCTAAATCAAATGTATCCTTTTAACCTTTTCCTCCTAAACATGGATCAATTACATTTATTTGCTGATATTATATTTAATATTTGTTTTCTTTGTTTCCTCTAAAACTGATTTTACTATTTTATTATTGGGTCATTAATTATATCCTAAATCGCTAACTTTCAGTTTCTATTCATTCTGTAATTATTTAAAAAAACAATTTCTATAATTTTCTATATCGATTTAATTACTTCCTTACTCTAATTTTTGTAATAATGCTTATCGATTGCATTTTTTGTTGAATTCTAGGTGGCTATTGAAATTGTAGACGTTCCCTCTCGATATTATATGTTTACAAATTAAGTTTTGTTCAATTACAATAGTAACCACCCAACATTATATACTGATTAACTTAATGCTAGCTCACACGGTGATAGAATTCAAGCAATTACAAAGGGTCAGCTTATTAGAAGGTTCGATCAATTAATCACTCAAGGAAATATTTATATGATCAATCACTTTTCTGTTAAAGATAATAATCTGAAATTATCCAATTATGGAGAATCTTTTCTAGCTCTTATATAAAAGAATAGTGATATGATCATGCATTGTACACATAGTGAATATATTATATTCTTATCAATAACTATAATGATGATACTAGTTGCAAAAAACTATAATGGCGATGCGATTGTTTTAAGATTTCAACGTTTATGTTTTTAAATTTTTAACAAATATTTAATTATTTTGCATCTAATCAAAATACTTTTAAATAGTTAAGTTTGAATTGTTCGTTCTACCTGTGCAACGCACTGGTGTTATTTTAGTAATAATAATATACAAACTAACTGGCCAGATATCGTTGTAGTAGGTTTTCATTAGCTAATAAAAAATGGTGTGCAAGTTTTTTTGTGATAATAGTTACATTAATTAATAGTGGTCCTAAAATAACGTAGCGCAGCATAAATACTTATAACCGTAATATATATAATTATTATGGTAATTGTATATATTGTGGCGAAGCCACTTTAGGCACTAGATTTTTGGAAGGAATTTTTAGGTTGTGGAATATAGAAATGTTCAGTCACCATGAATTTACAGCGTTACCTAAAGAAACGGATCTGGGAAAGGATTGATGGTGTGGGGAAGAGGAAATAGCAGACAATTACTTATTTACCCTTATAGTATAAGGGACTTATGGGATTGAATTAGGGTTTTAGACTTTTAACTGTTGGGCCAGGATTTGAATTAAGGTTTTACACTTGAGGTTTTTCTTCCTACTTTTATTCTCTTTAAATTGTTTGATGAGACATGTTACTATCTATTTTTTGGTTTGTTCTAACGTTTTACACTATATGAAAAAGTGATACAAGATGTAATCTTATGAATAATGCTATTTATTTAAACTATAGACCAGTCTCTAATTTAGTTATCATTTTCTTATTGATCTTTCAATAAATTAATGCACTATATATTTATACATTTGCAGCAGTCCCCCAATTTAATGCTGTTAACTAGACTCGCGATCCGTCTTTAGTATAGATATTATCATTACTCTAATTTTATTGACCTTTGTGACTTCTATATCAGGAATTATATTCACGCCACATGTTTAATTTGATAACCACACTACATTTTATTTATAATAATAAAGATCCTTAATTTTTACTTAAAAACTCATTTATGTCCCCTGATGTTTTTATAGTGCATTCTTACTTTTCACCTCTCAATTAAATAACTGATAGTTTCTTCAGTTGTGATTTTTGTCTAAATATTTTGCTAATATAGTTAAAATAATTACCACAATTTTATTTTTATTGTTTATCTTACTTATTTAGAAAAACTTGGGACAAATAAGTATTTTTGTGGTCTCATAATGCAATTTTTTGACAAGTATTTGATCTAGAAATTTTAATTAATGAAAAAAATTTGTTATAAATATGATGAGAAAAATTATGATCATAATTAAAAGAAAATAAAGTTTTTTTTTTTTAGAACAAAGGATTAATTTCCATTAGAAAGATTGACTTAGTTTACATTCAAAGAAATAATCGAAAGAAGCAAGGACTAGAAAAATCTCTTGACCGACGAGCAAGGATGTGTGCCGCCATATTAGCTTGTCCACTCGCATGTTGAACACTAACCCGACCACAATCCTTCAAGAGGTCTTTACAATCCTTGATGAGAAGCCTAAATTCCGTCTTGTCATCCTCCCTATCCAAGGCATCCACAACTACTTTGGCATCCGTCTCTACGAAGACATTAGAGTAGCCACACAATTGACAGCCATTTTAGTGCTTCTCTAAGAGCCAAGCCCTCCGCTTCATTAGCCTGGAATCGAGCCTCCATATGTTGCATCCTACAAGTCTTCACTACCTCTTCTTCGTCCCTTATTATCCAACCAAAGCCAATCCAGCCTTCTGCTCCAAATATGCCAACGTCAATATTACATTTCAAGAACCCCGCCGGCGGTTTACC
Organism: Nyctanthes arbor-tristis; assembly: GCA_963692815.1. Classification (NCBI taxonomy): domain Eukaryota; kingdom Viridiplantae; phylum Streptophyta; class Magnoliopsida; order Lamiales; family Oleaceae; genus Nyctanthes; species Nyctanthes arbor-tristis. The sequence goes on from CAVNYN010204820.1 coordinate 54,519, forward strand.
CCATCTGTGTTCAGCCAGCCCTCTTTGGTAGTTTATACCCCCTCTTCCATGTGCTTCCTTCCACTCGTTAAGATAGTTTAATCCATGAGAAACGATGCCAAACGAAGTGGCCTGCTGTGTTGTTACGATGCTTCCAAATCGACCATGCCACCGTACTGATGACATCCATTTTAATTTGTCCTTGTCCGCGGTTTCAAGGAGGCTGAAAAACCATTCCTTAAAATCTTGAACATTCCTTGACCGCCACTGGATACCAGCCGTTTCCCATCACAACCGAGCAGCTTGGCAATCAACAAGGCAGTGGAAAATTGTCTCGGTCCCCTTCTCACAAAGAACACATTCTAGCTGAACTTGGACCCCTCTATGACATAGCCGTTCCTTAGTGGGTAAGTAATCCCTGCAAGCTTGCCAAGAAATAGTTTAATCTTGGGCGGAATACTCAATTTCCAAAGAATCCCCCACGGTCCCAGAACCCGTAAGCTAGCTTCTTCATCTTTGGCTTCCTTTTCTGCCCTATATCCGGATTTCACAAGGTAGTCTCCACCCCTGCTGAAATGTCATACTAATTTTCCATGCTACTGGCCGATGCTAGAGGAATACGACTGATCTCATTAACATCGCGTGTAGTAAATACGGCTCTAATCAACGTCATATCCCATTCCACAGTATCTTGTTTAATCAGGTCACTCACCTTCAAGTCATGTAACTCTGGATCTTCAAAAGATTCAACCATACACGAAGGATTCCCCTTTATCCATGGGTCAGAGATCTATACATTAATATTTTGCCCCGTGCCAACTCTCCATCGACAGCCCTTCGACAAGAGATCTCTTGATGCCCAAATGCTCAGCCAAGTGTAACTTGGACGAAAACCCAAGTTAGAAGAGAGAGTCTCATCTAGATAATACCTGGCTTTCAGTACTTGCCTAACCAAAGAATCCGAGTTGTTAATCAATCTCCAAGCTTGTTTAGCAAGCATCGCCAGATTGAAGGCGTTCAACTGTCGAAATCCCATGCCACCATATCCCTGTCTCTCACAAAGTTTGTCCCATTTAAGCCAATTGATACCTCTACTCCTTCCTGAATTCTTCCCCCTACCAAAACGAATTCATTAACACTTGAAGTTCTTCACACAACGCGGACGGGAGGAGGAAATGGACATAAAGTAAGTAGGAACAGCTTGGGCTACATTTTTTATTAAAACAGTACGTCCAGCCTTAGATAGAAGCTTCCCACTCCAAACTTTTATCTTCTTCCAAATACGGTCCTTAAGAAAGTTGAACCATTCTTTCTTCTTCCTTCCAATCAAGGATGGGAGGCCAAGATATCTCTCCGTGTTAAGATCACCCCCAATTCCAAGAGTTGAAGAGATAGTCTGTCTAATCCCACTATAAACATTGGGACAAAAGAATATGCCCGATTTATCAAAATTAATTGCTTGACCTGATGATATAAAGTGTAATAATTAAAATGTGGTGTCATTAGCAAAAATTGTAGTGTGAATATAATTATCTTTTCCATATTTTAGAAGAAATTATTAATTTTGACAATGAGGTCTAACACATTTGGTTAGGGGGTTAAGTTGAGGTACTAGAGGTCTCAAGTTCGATTCCCTTATATGGGGTATTTTTTACATTTTATTATAGTATATTTTCACTATATGTGAGTTTGTATTATTAATTTTCTTAGTGTTATATTTGAATAGGATAAATATCTATGCACATTTTTATTACTATGATGCAGATTTATAGTTATACTTTTAAAAAGAAACTATGAATAATAGTTATTTATATAAAGAATAATTTTAACTTGTATCTAACTCTAATTGTTTAGATGGAGGGTCGGAAATGGGCGCAATATTAGAGTTTGGAAAGATACGTGGATACAGGCCAAACTTAGTCCACAAAAAAGGATGACTCATACATGGGCTTGAGAATGTGATGGTAAGTGATTTGCTTCTATCTAACCGTCAAGAATGGAATTTAGATACGTTGAATGAGATATTCACAGTAGGAGTCGCTGAGATAATTTCCAGAATCCCCTTTAGTGCGTCTCCAGTAACCATAACATTATTTTTCAATTAATATACAAGTTATTAAATTAAATAAGTGTATATTAAAAAAACCATTTATTTTCTGATACCAAGGGAGATAGGAGAGGGGATCGGAGAGGAAGGATAATAGGGGAAGGGTATGTATGATTCGAACTCGAGACTTCTATCTTAGAACGTGAATATCTAACAGCTATAGCACTTGTTCAAATCACTATAAAAAACATTTGTAATGTTTACTTTTCCAATAAATTCTCTTTTAATTTATGTGGAAGAAAGTAAATAAGTCTATACAATAGTTATTAGGATGAATGGACGAAATACAATTTAAAACAATTAATTTCATATCTACATTAGATTTTTAATTTTGCATCATTCAATTCGTATGGGAAAACCATTTATTCGTCAATTCACCAACGAATATCCTACTATTATTGGTCAAGTTTGTTGGAGAATTAAAGCAATTAATCCACGTTGTAAATTAAATACCTCCTCGATTGTCACTAATAAAAATCATTTAATTTGATTGATTATCGCCATCGAGCATACATTGTTATTTAAGCCTTCTGGACATGATACGCTACCTACACAATACGTAATTAATACCACATCCGTTACATAAATATATTGCAATTTCAATTTTCACGAATATTAATATTAAGAAAATGTGTAATTACAAAATTAATTAGGTTGGAAGCCTAAAATTTAATAAAGCAATTCTAAGGGGACATGAAAATGTGACATTATTAGGTGACATTCTTATATGGTACACATTCATTGGTGTGATAATTACATGACGATTTTTTCATCATCCAATACAAGTGTGTCACATAAGAATGTCACCTAATAATATCTCCTTTTTATGTCCCCGTAAAATTTTTCAATTTAATATAATTTCCCTAATGATTTTACCCTTTAAATAACGCTTCATTTATTAAATATTTCACTTTAAATAATATTATTTTATTGATTTCAGTGAACATTAAATGAGTATAAATATCTCAACTACTTTTTTAATAAGAAAAAAAACTATATTTTTAGACGCATGAAAAACTAAAATTGTACTGTGGGACCATGAGATTGAGGTCTCAAGTTCGCTTTTATGTGAGGTTTTTCTAACGCTATACTATGGCTAGTTTGAAGTTCGATGTATGAAAGTTCGTATTGTTGATTTATTTGCGCTATAATTTAGTAGGCGATATATCTATGTGAACTTGTATTATTACAATACTATATACTTGTACTTTAATATACATATATATTTATATATATGTATGTATGTATGTATGTGTTAAATGATGTACGATTTCAGAACAAGCAACCTAAAACCTGTTGTGATATCACCCACATCAAATTCAAGCTACATTAGAAGAAAAATACAAAAATAAACTTTGTGTTCTATATAAAAAATAAAAATGAAAAAAAAAAA
>CAVNYN010204823.1:0-36093 GCA_963692815.1 Nyctanthes arbor-tristis
CCCCCCCCCCCCCCCAAAAAAAAAAAAAAAAAAAAAAAACCCTACCCGGGGTTTCTTTTTTTTTTGTTAAGTTCTGGACATGATTGTATAGGTAGGATACACGTCATCAATCTGTTAATGCATGCATTCATATCAAAATACAGGAATTCACGGATTGTTGACATTTGTTCTGTACAAACTGGTGGTACAAAAATTGGCATCGCAAAAAATTTTCGTGTATTAACATATTCTTGGATTTACCTATTCAAAGTTAAATGATCTAATTCATCATCAGATTCTCTAGCAACTTAATTTTGTTTGACACCAACACAATTATGAGGCTGATATTTATTATTGTTGTTTTTCTTATTTTTATTATTGTTGTCGTCATCGTGTGAGTATTTATACTGTATAGTCTTATATTCGAGCGTCCTTTATCCATGGCAGGTATGAAGCATCATCTCAATCCATTGTTGGGTGCTTAAGATCAAGGCATTCTTAATTTGTCGGGTCATTAATTCTTGAGTTAGACATAGATGAGAGTTCTTTAAATGGCAACATATGGTGTCATATGACACATGTCGTAGTAATATAGTTTGTATTATAAATTAATTTTAAGAATGAAATAAAGAATTAGAATGTACGAAGAATAGATGAAAAATTGAAAAAAGTGGGGGTGTAACATTGCAAACCGGGTGTATTAAGTGCAATTTTAATTAAAAATCAATGTATGAAGTCCACATTCCTCATAATAAGGGGAAAAAGGACAAAAGTAAATAAATAAATAAAAAAAAATAAATAAAATTTTTCCATATTTTAGAATAATAATCTTGAAAGTAGTTAATGAAAATGAAGTGATACACATGTTTCTGAATTCAAATTTTATGCTCTCTCTCTCCCTATCTTTCTACCTACGCACAATAGTTATAGTGATGCTTGCAGAAAAAAACACTTTTTACGATGATCATCATATTAAAAATACCATCAAGCAAATACGAGAGGGCATCTATGAAAGATTATTTTCTTACAAAAACAAATAGTATGTATGGATTTTAATAAATTATGATTTGGACTATACACACAAAATGAGAACGTTGAACCACGTAGGGGAGGTGTGGTTCAAATTTGGGACGTCCCGCTTGAAATATGAGCATTTAACCATTGTAATATTTGTTGAAACCAAGAAATTCGTTTTTTTTATTATGAATAGGTAAATTGCTCCAAATTGCAAGTAATAATTAATTAGTTTGAAATTGTTAGCAATACTCGTACGTCCCTTTAATTAAATAATATCGTTATGTGATTTTTAACTTTGGAGTTACTTCATGTGATTCTATGAAGAGTTTCTCTCTCTCATAGAGATTTGATTTTTTTTTTTAATTTCAACTAATTAATTACTTTGGAGCCATTCACCATAACTAAAAAGAAATCTCAAATATACCCCCCTCCCCCCCCCAAAAAAAAAAAAGAAAAAAAAAATCTCGAAAGATTTGTTTTTAATTATTGGTAAACGGCTTCAAAAGTAATTAATTAGTCAAATTTCTTTCAAAAAAAAAAAGTCAAAATTGCTAGCAAAATTTCAGAGTACTTCCCTTATATTAAATAAAAAAATATTATAAATCGTTTTGCAATGTAATTTAATTTTATAATTACTATGGAAACCCTAGAGGGCAAAACAAGAGAATTTCATTTTCACCCCCTATCACTACAAACCACTTTTTGTTTATGTACTTGGATCGTTTTATAATTAGAATGCAATCAATTCATTTTTTTTTGAAGCACAAATAAATATAGTTTATGCTTTATTAATAAAAAATGAAAAATGAAAAAAGTAGATACAGCTTACCATCATTTTATTTTTCCAAATATAATTTACTATCATAATCACTATAATCATATTCCTATAGTAAATCAATAAGTAATCAACATATAGTTGAAGGGCATTCTTTAGACGGGGACAAAATTCATTTTCCTTATGTTAGAAGAGGGTAAGCAACTGCATTTACGCTTGCATAGGCAAATTCCGTTGTAGTTCTCTCTTTGTTCTTATTGTATTTATAGAGTAGTACTATCTACGCATGTATGCTAGCAAGAGATTAGGATATGATTGTAATTAATTTTGATGGGAGGTAACGCTCTTTACATCCCCTCCTGATCATTTTGTAATGTTTTTCAAATATTAATTAATAAAATTGTAGGTTGGGCTTGGATTTTCGAGTCGAGCTATTCGCCCACCCCCACAAAAAAAAAAAAAAAAAGAGTTGAAGAACCCCACAAACTCATACGTTTAATGGGACTCGAACATATCTCAAACATCCAAGGCCCTCTTCCTTGCCATTCAATTTTGAAATTTTATAAGAGGAGTATTTATTTAATTTAATATATAAAAAAATGAACCTTTACAGCAAGGTCAAGAGTCTTATCGAGAATTATGAAAATCCACCCCTGTTGGATTGCTAAATAAAAATGTGTTGTGTTTGAATAGTTTGGTATGGTAGCCGACCTTTAATTTTGTGAATATATAACAAATATCTTTTCTATTATTTTCTACAATATATATACTCAAGCTGATCTTCTTGTGTGATAACGTACACATGCTCATAAATTATATGTCATCTTCTTCACATATATCATTAATTCTTGCAACCAAGAATCCATGGTTACAAAGGGTACTTAGGAGGCCACATGTCTTGGCCTTGCCACTTCCTGGGCAAGGACATATTATGCCGCTCATGAGATTGTGTCAAAAAATCGCAAAGCGTGGGGTTGAAGTTACATTTCTTATAAATGCAGAACACCTCCATGAAAATGTGGTTGGAGGGATGTCTAATGAAGATGTAAGCATTAAATTTATCTCGGTTCCTGATGGACTGCAAACTGAGTAAAAGCTAATTAGGGGCTTAGTAAGATCATTTGGAAGGACGATACCTGGAAAATTGGCAGATTTGATTGAGGAGATTAATAATGCTAGTGACGAAGAGATTAGCTGTGTCAAAGCTGATACTGCACTGGGGTGGATATTTGATGTTGCTGATCATAAGGAGGGAATCGAGTGGATAGCCTTTCAATTCGGTTCAGCTGCCGATTTGGCCCTCATACTCCATATTCCAAAGCTTATTCAAGCCGGAATTCTCAGGATACTAAAGGTCAGGATACTAAAGGTAAAGCTAATATTTAGGTTTTCTTTTCATTGAATTTCTACTATTCCAAGAATGTATATAAATGTTCATTAATTCAAGGCAAGGGCCTAATTTATTGAATATGGGACTTAGGGGTGGATGGGCACAATTTTTAAAAACCACCCCTTATTGGGTCTTTGTAAATCCACCCCTCTTGTTACGTACATTTGCCATACTGTGGGAGTAGTAGAATATTTTCCGTTTTATAGGGTTCCGTCTCTTGTTCTTGCCTCGTTTCTCTTGAATAACAGTTTAATTAAGCTTTTAGATAAATTAATACGCGAAGCGGTCTAGCTAAGATATATATAGTTCAAACAATATCCGTGCTATAGCTTCTCCCATTAACCTGTAGTTAGTTGATCAAAATTTCGGATGAAATCCCTCCATGGGGAAGAAATTAATGAACTGCTCTGGAGCAGCCCGATTGGCCTCAAGGCTCAAGAGATCCACTTCAAATGTTGGCTTGCTAATGCTCAAGCAGTACTTCGAGCCAAGTGGCTACTCTACAACACATGCTATCCTGAGCTTGTGATTTGATTCCCAATCTTTGTCCTGTTGGACCACTGCTTAGCGATAATTATAGCTTGAAATCTTGTGCAAGTCTTAGGAGCTTGTGGGTGGAGGACACAACTTGTTTAAGTTGGTTAGACAAACAAGGCTCAGTCATCTATGTTGCTTTCGGCAGCTTAGTTGATTTGTCTGGGGATCAATTAACAGAACTAGCCTCGGCTCTTGAACTTTCTGCTCGACCCTTTCTATGGGTGATTAGATCGAATCTTTCAAGCTTGAATGGGTCTCGTCAAAGAGTTGGAGAATGTGTAAAAAAAGGTATTGGCTCCTTCTGTTGGTCGTTTTCTAGCCCATTGCGGATGGAACTCAGTCTTGGAGGGAATGGATTAAGCATGGGGGTTCCTTTCTTGTGTTGGCCTTGCTTTGGTGATCATTTTCATTTTCGGAATTACATATGCGATGTGTGGAAGACTGGTTTTAGATTGAACCCCGATGAGAATGGACTCCGATCAAGGCATGAAATTATAAGAAAAATATATATGTTTTTTGAGGGTTGCAATATTAAAGCGAATGCCCTGAAATGGCAACAAATGGCAGCCAGGAGTGTTCACGACTTCGGATTTCAGAATATTGACACATTCGTTGATCATTTGAAAAATTCAGGATGAATTACATATTGTGTCTAATGTATTTCTATTTGTGTTTGTACAAAACTAAAATATGTGTCCTGTCAGACCATGGGTGATAACTCAAGGGATAAAAGCAGAGATTTGAGTCTATACCCCTTCATAAAGTTCAACAATTGTATCAGGAAAAGGGGAAAAAAAAAAAAAAAGGTGTCCAGTCAAAAAGTTAAAATATGTGTAAATTGCAGCAAAGATCTCTAAACTTTACATTCATTTGCACTTTTGTTTCCAACTTTTAAATCTGGACTAATAAATCTGATGAGAGATTTTGTGAGAAACCAAAGAGCCGTATTTATATCTAACAAAGATCTATAGTTTATTTATTTTATAAGGAAAATTTTCAAGAACTTCTCGAAAGTTTTGTTAGAAAACTTTCCACCTGTGTAGCTACATCAGGGGCGGAGCGAGCCATCGATATCAGGGTGTGTCGAAAATGTAGATTAATACTAATTTGTATATTAAATTTTTTTTCCTAATTATTTATATGGTCAAAAAATACATTTTTGTCAAAATGGGCTGTGCCGGGCAAGTGGTGGCCACCCCTTGCCTACGCCCCTGTGCTACATGGATAGGAAGTTTTTTAACAAAATTTCTGAGAAGTTCTTGAAAGAGACTCTTATTTATAATCCAAGGAAGAATCTTTCCAGCCAGCAGCCTCGATCAAGCAATTAATTACTGGAGTGGTAGCTTGACAACAAAAGTCCCTTTCTCTACTGATACATCAACCATCGGATTCTTATGAAGTCTCGCTTGACCATATACTGCAATATATAATATATAATAATGTGATTAATTTGATCAAATTTAATTTGAAAAAGTAAGAGTATGGAAATTAAATACAGGTAAAGGAAATTACATCCATCGCAAGATTCCTCATCGTAAATACAAATTAAAGCTGGCAAGTCAAGCATAGCGCAACAACAATGGAGACCGTAAGGGTTGCACAAACTTTCACAATCCTTAGGGTTGCAGCCTTAAGCACCAACAGAAACAGGACCATTCATCTCTGCACACATTAACTATACAAATTATAAACTGAGCACTTCTATAAATAAATAAATCGAGATTTAGATTTGAGCTTTCACTTTGGCTCCCACTACCTAATTACTTAGTCTGTTTGGGTGTAATGCATAATCAGTTAGGAGATGATATAATTCCATACATCTGGCGCAATAAGACACATGCTTGGCGTGTATTTGGACACGTCACATCAGTTAGTAGCGGGACATCATATGGCCGCAAGATGTTTGGAATTAAATCATTTCTTTATTAGTTTACTTAAGAGTAGAATCGTAGTATCATACCAGAAGACACGGAAACCAACAGCAAGATTGACACGCCCCACCTTGAGTAGCACTAATGGGCACGAGGAGTGACGTGCGCCAATAGTAGATACCAACTAGAAGTTGGACCTACCATCAAGGCATCTGACTGTGCATACTAACTTATAGAAATTTTGGCATTATCTCCTCTATTTTTCTGGAAAAACCTACATGATCAACTCAACACAATATGATTTATGTTCACATTCCCAAAACAGTACCCAACCATATTATGTGAGAATCGAATCATTCTACTATGAAAGAGAAAAGCCAAGGTTTTGCTTAATTTACAAAAGTAGTATAAATACTACAAAAGATGTAGTGAGCCCATCTATTTATATCTTTCACAAAGTGACATGCAAAACGAACATGCATCCAAAACTAATAACTGCATGCGAATGAGGTGGCTCATACTAAGTACTATAAGATGACTGTCTTCAAAAGGCGCAGGCTATGATCCAAAAGTTGCCCAAAATCTTCACTTGCTGCTTGATAAGATAAATCATTTGAAATGGGTGAGCTAATGCGCTCAGTGAGTGGAGAATTTGAAAATACCTATCCTTTCTCAGTCATACGAATATACTGAAATAACATGATCCATTCATTTAGCAACCGAGAGTAACAATTGAGAAAAGCAATTTGGAACACTATAACTGGAAAATATGAGCTTAAATCAATATCACATCACATTTAGAGATCAAATCGTAATATCAAAACTTAACAATATCAAATGAAATCAAACCAAAAGTACCCCTGAAGTTAACTGGAATCTGTCTATGCGCGTGTAATATCACACTTCTGAACCCGTGCCAATGGCCCACTCTGTGAACAATGACTCCAAACATAGGCCAACGGCACACTCCGGGGACGGAGCGTTTCTCAATATATCAAATCACTGGGTATTAGATGGAAAGATTCTAAAATATATCACAATTCTCACTTTTGTTTCTAATATAACATTCCAACATCATTTAAACTCAAGCTCATACGAGAAGTTCGAAGAAATCACATAACTTTAGCAAAGGCTTTCATCAAACTCATATAACGTAATAGCATAATAATAGCATAATAGTCTTTCATTTTCTAAAGAGTAAAAAGCCTTTCCACTCACAAAGAAGTTAGTGCAAGCGATCTAGCTCGACTTGTAGGCAGCTCCTACATCTTTGTTACTTTTTGTTAGACATGAAATCATCTAATTCAATGCTACTTAAATGAAGTAATCCAAGTGAGGCTCTATATGAAGAATAAGATAGCTAATCCTCTTATATGTTTAAGCCTCTTGCCTAATTTATACCGATACTTCATACTCGTTTACATTAGGAAAAACCTCATTTCTCAATTGGTTTCCATCCTCTAGCTTATCTTTGCACCACATATCCACTTCAAATACTATGCTATTTTTCCAATAAAATCAGCCTTCACAAGTAGAGAATACATGGTAATAAGCGTTGGATTTTCTTGTACTAGAATTTCCCTTCAATTCAATACCTATGAACCGAATCATAAATATGCATTCTATCACTTGCATAACCTATCCTCAACCATCAGTTTAATACTCATTTTCATACCCTTCAGCCTTCTAGGAATTCAACAAACCAGCCCTATCAGCAGCAAGGTTTCAAAGGACAAAAGAAACCGGATGTGAAGTCATTAAATCAGATTTCTATTTCCTAACTTATGCCACTCTGCTCCAGATTTTTAGACAAATTTTAATCCAGTTTTGCTAGCTGAATATGAAAGAAATTCAAGTTAACACAATTCCTCTACTTTACCTTGCTTCCTGACAAGTTATTCCTCTTCACAAGCTGCTGGATTAAGAGCTAAGTTGCTGATTTCCTTCCAATTCCTCACTGAAACTTGAGAATTAAGTTGCTGGATTGTCTGCCAATACTCCCCTGTTTTTGTGTGAGCTGCACGAGTGCCTTTGTGTCCTAATAAGGCTCCATCTGAACATGTATTTGACTTATTAAGTCCTTAGATGGAGAAGTATATATCTCTTATTCTGGGTGAATTGTGTTCCACCGCTTGACCAGCTCTAATCTCTATCAAATGCTGATTTTATTTAATTATTTTATTTTGTTTTATTTTCTACTTTAAAAATTCCTTTAGCTACATAGTAGTTAAACCTTTATTCTAAACCAACGCCTAAACTAAACTCTAACTAACTATTTAACTTGCCACAATTATTGTTGGTTGAAATAAATAAGTCGGTCGAGATGTCACAAAGATGGACACCACCGCAAACAATCTCATTGACACTTCCATTTCAGTTATTTGAGAGAGAGAGAGAGAGAGAGCTAATATATATTTTAGCCGCCAAGCAAATATGTAGAAGCAGCCATTTTGATTTGCGTCCTTTTATGTAATGGACACGAGTAATTAATTTAATAAGTATATTAATTTGTGTGATTGATTGAATTTTGTTTTGCTTAAACTTATCCGATTAATAAATTGTCGTCCAAAACCAGTATTCTGAACATTATAATCCCTGGTATTAATCTTAACAGCTGCAAATGACATATATAATACTCTCTCCGTCCTACAAAGTTATTCCCCTTTCATTTTTCACATAGATTAAGAAAACAACCTTTAATGTTATTGGAAATGTACAATTTAACAATATATTTTTTGATATACCTTTGATTTATCTAATATTTCACTTTAGTTGTTCTTTGTTATTGATTATTACTATGCACCATAAATGAGGGTGTATTAGAAAACTAAAGAATTAACTCAGAAAATGGGAATATAATTTGGAACGGATAAAAAAGAAAATGAGGAATATGTTTTCGGGACAGAGAGAGTAAATAAATAATGTTAATAAGGCAATTAAGTGCTTAGTCTTTCTCTAGAATTAGTTGTTCTAAGTTCTCAGGACAAATTTCCCATTATATTAACAAAAACTATATCGGTGACATATAATTTGAGACAAGTATTTTTCCAAGTACATATAAACGCTCAACGCGTTGGGATGATTTAAGCCAATTTCCCAAATACACCTTGCATGATCGTTGTTCAAAGAACTAAATGAGAGAAGAAAAATATAAAATTGGAGATAAATTTAATCGACTGTCAACTGGGTGGAACTTACATGTGGATAGTTAATTCATAACAATTTCGTTATCGTTATAACGATTTCGATATCTTTAGGATTGAGAGAATACTGCTGTAAGTAAAATGTGACCTTTCATGTCATAGCTGCACATTAAAAAATGTCTTATATTATATGGTGAGCCGTTCACGGGGTAGACGCATCTGGACGACCACTTAAAATGTCTTTTAAAATGAAATTGAAAAAATTATCGCTATAACGATCTGAATATCATTGACAGAATAGTGTTATTAAATTAAAATTTGAACTTCTAAGTTATACTGACAAGTCATCAACATTTCTTAATGTGTTGTTAGTCGTATTGACTATTATTTAGAGATGAACACCTCTAATCAAACTCCTGAAATAGATAATTAACTCATAACGATTTGATTGTCGTTATAGCAATTTCGAAATCTCTAGGATTAAGCGAATACTGATGTAAATAAAATATGACCTTTCATTTCATAACTACACGTCAAAAAATGCCTTATATTCTATGGTAAGCCATTCACAGGGTGGAGGCATCTAGAGGACCACTTAAAATGTATTTTAAAATAAAATTAATATAATTATCGTTATAACGATTTGAATGTCATTGAGTGAATAGTTTTATTAAATTAAACTTTGAACTTCTGAGTTATACTAACATGTCATAAGCATTCTTAATGTATTCTGAGTCGTTTTAACAAGTATTTAGAAATCAACACATCTAATCAAACTCCTAAAATGGATAATTAACTCATAATGATTTTGTTACCATTATAATAATTTTGGTATCTTTAGGATAGAGCGAATATTGTTGTGAATAAAATGTGAGCTTTCATGCCTTAACTTCGTGTCAAAAAAATACCTTATATTGTATCGTGAGCCATTCACAAGGTGGAGGCATCTGGACGACTAGTTAAAATGCATTTTAAAATGAAATTGATATAATTATCATTAAACGATCTAAATATCATTGAGTGAATAGTATTATTCAATTAAAATTTGAACTTTTGAGTTATACTAACCAGTCATAAGCATTTCTTAATGTGTTGTGAGTCATATTGACTAGTACTTAGAGATCAACACCTCTAATCAAACTCCTAAAATGGATAATTAACTCATGATGAATTATTAACTCATAATGAATTGATTATCGTCATAACGATTTCAGTATCCTTAGGATTGAGTCAGTATTGCCGTGAATAAAATGTGACCTTTCATGTCGTAATTCACGTAAAAAAAAGCCTTATATTGTATGGTAAGCCGTTAACAGGGTGGAGGCATCTGGATGACCACTTAAAATGTATTTTAAAATCAGATTGATATAATTATCATTATAACGATGTGAATGTCATTGAGTGAACATTGTTATTAAATTAAAATTTGAACTTCTAAATTATACTGACAAATCATAAGTATTTCTTAATGTGTTTAGAGATAAGCACCTCCAATCAAACTCCTAAAATGGATAATTAACTTATAACAATTTCATAATCGTTATAACGATTTCGATATATTTAGGATTGAGTAAATACTGCTGTGAATAAAATGTGACCTATCATGCCATAACTGCACGTCAAAAAATGCCTTATATTGTACAATGAGCCGTTCACAGGTTGGAGGCATCAAGACGACCACTTAAAATGTATTTTAAAATGAAGTTGAGATAATTATCGTTATAATGATATGAATATCAATGACTGAATATATCATTAAATTAGAATTTGAACTTCTAAGTTATACCAACAAGTCATCAACATTTCTTAATGTGTTATTAGTCGTATTGACTATTATTTAGAGATGAACACCTTTAATTAAACTCCTAAAATGGATAATTAACTCATACTGATTTCACTATCGTTATAACGATTTTAGTATCCCTAGGATTGAGCCAATACTGCTGTGAATAAAATTGGTCCTTTCACCTTTCTTGTCATAATTGCACGCAAAAAAATGCCTTATATTGTATGGTGAGTCGTTTACAGAGTTGAGGCATCTGGATGACCAATTAAAATATATTTAAAATAAGATTGATATAATTATCATTATAGCGATCTGAATATCATTAAGTGAATATTGTCATTAAATTAAAATTTGAAATTCTAAATTATACTGACAACTCATAAGCATTTCTTAATGTGTTGTGAGTAGTCGTGGCTATTATTTGGAGATGAGCACATCTAATCAAATTGATAAATGGATAATTAGCTCAAAACGATTTTGTAATCGTTATAACGATTTTGATATATTTAGGATTGAGCTAATATTGCCGGGAATAAAATGTAACCTTTCATGTCATAATTACATGTCAAAAAAAATGCTTTAATATTGTACGATGAGCCGTTTATAGGCTGAAGGCATCATGATGATCACTTAAAATGTATTTTAAAATGAAGTTGGCATAATTATCATTATAATGATATGAATATCAATGACTGAATAGTGTCATTAAATTAAAATTTGAACTTTTAAGTTATACAGACAAGTCAGCAACATTTCTTAATGTGTTGTTAGTCGTATTGACTATTATTTAGCGATGAACACCTCTAATCAAAGTCCTGAAATGGATAATTAACTAAAAACGATTTCGCTATCGTTATAACGATTTCATTATTCTCAGGATTGAGCCATTACTGCCGTGAATAAAATGTGACCTTTCATGTCACATCTGCACATAAAAAATGCCTTATACTGTATGATGAGCCGTTCAAAGGGTGGATGCATCTGGATGACCACTTAAAATGTATTTTAAAATAAGATTGATATAATTATAATTACAACGATGTGAATATCATTGAGTGAATATTGTTATTAAATTAAAATTTAAAATTCTAAATTATGCTGACAGGTCATAAGCATTTCTTAATGTGTTGTGAGTCTTCTTGACTATTATTTAGAGATGAACACCTCTAATCAAACTCTTAAAATGGATAATTAACTAATAATGATTTTGTAATCGTTATAACGATTTTGATATCTTTGGGATTGAGCGAATGCTACCGTAAATAAAATGTGACCTTTCATGTCATAACTGCACATCAAAAAATGCCATATATTTTATGATGAGCCGTTCACATGCTGGAGGCATGCATTAAGACAACCACTTAAAAGGTATTTTAAAAGGAAATTGATAAAATTATCCTTATCACGACGTGAATATCATTTAGTCAATATTTCTTATTAAATTAAAATTTGAACTTCTAAATTATATTGACAAGTCTTAAGCATTTCTTGATGTGTTATGAGTCGTATTGACTATTATTTAGAGGTGAGCACCTCTAATCAAACTCTTAAAATGGATAATTAATTGATCGTTATAACGATTTCATAATCGTTAAAACGATTTTGATATCTTTATGATTGAGCAAATACTGTTATAAATAAAATGTGACCTTTTACGTCATAACTGCATGTCAAAAAATGTCTTATATTGTACGATGAACCGTTCACAGGCTGGAGGCATCAGGACAACCAGTTAAAATGTATTTTAAAATGAAATTGATATAATTATCGTTATAACCATCTGAATATCAATGACTGAATAGTGTCATCAAATTAAAATTTGAACTTTTAAGTTATAGCGAGAAGTCATCAATATTTCTTAATGTGTTGTAAGTCGTATTGACTATTATTTACAGATGAACACCTCTAATCAAACTCCTAAGATAGATAATTAACTCAGTTTCGATGTCCTTAGGATTGAGTGAATACTACTGTGAATAAAATGTGACACTTCATGTCATAACTTCAAGTAAAAAAAAAATTACTCATATTGTATGGTGAGCCGTTCACAAGGAGAGGCATTTGGAGAACCATTTAAAATGTATTTTAAAATGAAATTGATATAATTATTGTTATAAGGATCTGAATGTGACTGAGTGAATAGTTTCATTAAATCAAAACTCGAAATTCTAAATTATACCGACAAATCATAAGCATTCTAAAATGGATAATTAACTCATGATGATTTCGTTATTATTATAAGGATTTCGGTATCTTTATAGGATTGATCGAATATTGTCGTGAATAAAATGTGACCATTCATGTCATAACTGTACGTCAAAAAAGTACATTATACTGTATCGTGAGCCGTTCATTGAATGGAGGCATTTGGACGACCACTTAAAATGTATTTTAAAGTGAAATTGTTATAATTATCATTAGAATGATCTAAATATCATTGAGTGAATAGCGTTATTCAATTAAAATTTGAACTTCTAAGTTATGCTGATAAGTCAATAAACATTTCTTAATGTGTTGTGAGTCGTACTGACTATGACTTAGAGATGAACACCTCTAATCAAACTCATAAAATGGATAATTAGTTCATAACGATTCCGTAATCGTTAAAACGATTTCGGTATCTTTAAAGTTGAGTGAGTACTGTCGTTAATAATATGTGACCTTTCATGTCGTAACTGCACATCAAAAAAATGCCTTATATTGTATGGTGAGCTATTCACATGGTGGATATATCTAGACGACCACTTAAAATGTATTTTAAAATGAAATTGATGTAATTATCATGATAACAATATGAATGTCATTGGGTGAATAGCGTCATTAAATTAAAATTTGAACTTCTAAGTTATACAGATAAGTCATAAGTATTTCTTAATATGTTATGAGTCGTACTGACTAGTGTTTAGAGATGAACACCCTAATCAAACTCCTAAAATAGATAATTAACTTCTAATGATTTCGTAATCATTATAATGATTTCGATATCTTTAGGATTGAGAGAATACTGCCGTGAATAAAATGTGACCCTTCATGTCATAACTGCACGTCAAAAAATTTCGTGCATTGTACAATGAGCCGTTCATATGGTGGAGGCATCAGGATGATCACTTAAAATGTATTTTAAAATGAAATTTATATAGTTATCATTATAATGATATGAATATCAATGACTGAATAGTATCTTTAAATTAAAATTTGAACTTCTAAGTTACATATACCGACAAATCGTAAACATTTTTTAATGTGTTGTTAGTCGTATTGACTTTTATTTAGAGATGAACACATCTAATCAAACTCCTAAAATGGATAATTAACTCAAAACAATTTCGCTATCACTAAAACGATTTCAGTATCCTTAAGATTTAGCAGATATTGCTGTGAATAAAATTTGACCTTTATGTCATAATTGCACACAAAAAAAAATGCTTTATATTGTTTGGTGAGCCATTCACATTGTGTAGGCATCTGGACGACCACTTAAATTGTATTTTAAAATAAGATTGATATAATTATCATTATAATGATATGAATATCAGTGAGTCAATATTGTCATTAAATTAAAATTTGAAATTCTAAGTTATACTGACAAGTCATAAGCATTTCTTAATGAGTTGTGAGTCATCTTGACTATTTATTTGGAGATGATCACCTTCAATCGAACTCCTAAAAGTATAATAAACTCAAAATGATTTTGTAATCGTTATAACGATTTTGATTTTTTTAGGATTGAGCGAATACTACCGTGAATATGTCATATCTATACATCAAAAAATGCCTTATATTGTAGATGAGCCTTTCACAGGCTGGAGGCATCATGACGACCAGTTAAAATGTATTTTAAAATGAAGTTGACATAGTTATCATTATAATGCTATGAATATCAGTGACTGAATAGTGTCACTAAATTGAAATTTGAACTTTTAATTTATACCGACAAGTCATCAACATTTCTTAGTGTCATAACTGCACGCAAAAAAATGCTTTGTATTGTATGGTGAGCCGTTCATTGGGTGGAGACATCTGGATGACCACTTAAAATATATTTTAAAATTAGACTGATGTAATTATCATTATAACGACGTGAATATCATTGATTGAATGTTGTCGTTAAATTAAAATTTAAGATTCTAAATTATACTGACAAGTCATAAGTATTTCTTAATTGTGAGTCATCTTGACTACTATTTAGATATGGGCACCTCTAATCAAACTCCTAAAATCGATAATTAAATAATTAATAACGATTTCATAATCATTATCATGATTTTGATATCTTTAGGTTTGAGCAAATGTTTATGTGAAGAAAACACGGCCATACATGCCATAACTGCAGGTCAAAAAATGCCTTATATTGTATGATGAACCATTCACATGCTGGAGGCATTAGGACAACCACTTAAGATGTATTTTAAAAAGAAATTGATATAATTATCCTTATCACGACATGAATATCATTTAGTGAATATTCTCAGTAAATTAAAATTTAAACTTCTAAATTATACATACACGCCATAAGCATTTCTTCATGTGTTTTGAGTTGTAATGACTACTATTTTAATATGAGCACTTCTAATAAAAATCCTAAAATGGAATATCTTTAGGATTAAGCGAATACTGCCGTGAATAAAATGTGACCTTTCATGTCATAATTGCATGTCAAAAAATCCCGTATATTGTATGATGAGCCATTCCCAGGCTGGAGGCATCAGGACGACCACTTAGAATGCATTTTAAAATGAAATTGATAAAATTATCAATATAATGATGTGAATATCATTGAGTGAATTTTGTCATTAAATTAAAATTTGAACTTCTAAATTATATAGACAGTTCATAAGTATTACTTAATGTGTTGTGAGTCATATTGGTGATTATTTAGAGGATTATTTAGAGATAAACACCTTTAATCAAACTCCTAAAATGGATAACTAACTCATAAAGATGTCGTAATCGTTATAATGATTTCGATGTCTTTAGGATTGAGCGTATACTACCGTGAATAAAATGTGACTTTTCATGTCGTAACTGCATGTCAAAAAATCCCTCATATTGCATGATGAGCCATTCACCGGTTGGAAGCATCAGGACGATCACTTAAAATGTATTTTAAAATGAAATTGATATAATTTTTTGAGCAAAAAATTGATATAATTATGACTATAAGGATGTGAATGTCATTGAGTGAATATTGTATTAAATTAAAATTTGAACTTGTAAATTATAGAGAGAGGTCATAAGTATTACTTAATGTGTTGTGAGTCATATTGGCGATTATTTAGAGATAAACATCTCTAATCAAACTCTTAAAATGGATAATTAACTCATAAAGATTTCGTAATCGTTATAATGATTTCGATATCTTTAGGATTGAGCGTATACTACCGTGAATAGAATGTGACTTTTCATGTCGTAACTGCATGTCAAAAAATCCCTCATATTGTATGATGAGCCATTCACATGTTGGCAGCATCAGGACGACCAATTAAAATGTATTTTAAAATAAAATTGATATAATTTTTTTGAGCAAAAAATTGATATAATTATGACTATAAGGATGAATGTCATTGAGTGAATATTGTCATTAAATTAAAATTTGAACTTTTAGATTATTCTGACAAGTCATAAGCATTTCTTAATGTATTGTTCGTTGTATTGACAATTATTTCGAGATAAACACCTCTAATCAAACTCGTAAAATGGATTATTAACTCATAACAAATTCGTAATCAGTATAACGATTTCGATATCTTTCGGATTGAGTGAATACCGCCGTGAATAAAATGTGACCTTTCATGTCATAATTGCACATTAAAAAATACCTTATATTATATGATGAGCCGTTCACAAGTAGGAGGCATTGGGACGACCACTTAAAATGTATTTTAAAATGAAATTGATATAATTATCATTATAACGATCTGAATGTCATTGAATGAATATCGTCATTAAATTAAAATTTGGACTTCTATTTTATACTGACAAGTCATAAGCGTTTCTTAATGTGTTGTGAGTCGTATTGACAATTATTTAGAGAATAGAACCTCTAATCAAACTCTTAAAATGGACAATTAACTCATAACGATTTCGATATCGTTATAACGGTTTTGATATCTTTAGGATTGATCGAATACTGCCGTGAATAAAATGTGACCTGTCACGTCACAACTGCTGTAAAAAATGTCTTATGTTTTATGATGAGTCGTTTACAAGCTGGAGGCATCCAGACGGCCACTTAAAATGTATTTTAAGATGAAATTGATATAATTATCGCTATAACCATCAGAATATCAATGACTGAATAATGTCATTAAATTAAAATTTGAACTTTTAGATTATACTAAAAAATCATAAGCATTTCTTAATGTATTGTTTATCGTGTTGACTATTATTTAGAGATGAACACCGCTAAACAAACTCGTAAAATGGATAATTAACTCATAAAAAATTCGTACTCGGTATAATGATTTCGACATCATTAGGATTGAGTGAATACGGACGTGCATAAAATGTCACCTTTCATGCCATAAATGCACGTTAAAAAATGCCTTATATTATATGATGAGCCGTTCACAAGCTGGAGGCATCGGGACGACCACTTAAAATGTATTTTAAAACGAAATTGTTATAATTATCATTATAACGATGTGAATATCATTGAGTCAATATTGTCATTATATTAAAATTTGAACTTCTATATTATAGTGACAAATCATAAGCATTTCTTAATGTGTCGTGAGTCGTATTAACAATTATTTAGAGATTAGCACCTCGAATAAAACTTTTAAAACGGACAATTAACTCATAATGATTTCAATATCTTTAGGATTGATCGAATGTTGACGTGAATAAAATGTGACCTTTCAAGTCATAACTGCTTGTCAAAAAATGTCTTATGTTTTATAATGAGCCGTTCACCAGCTAGAGGCATCCAGATGACCACTTAAAATCTATTTTAAAATGAAATTGACATAATTATCGTTATAACCATCTAGATCGGAAGAGCGACTAAATAGTGTCATTAAATTAAAATTTGAAATTTTAGATTATTCTGACAAATCATAAGCATTTCTTTAGGTGTTGTTCGTTATATTGGCTATTATTTGGAGATGGACACCGCTAGTGAAACTCGTAAAATAGATTATTAATTCACAACAAATTAGTAATCGGTACAACGATTTTGACATCTTTAGGATTGAGTGATTACTGCCGTGAATAAAATGTGACCTTTCATGTCATAACTGCACGTTAGGAAATGCCTTATATTATATGATGAGCCGTTCACAAGCTAGAGGCATCGGGACGACCACTTAAAATGTATTTTAAAATGAAATTGATATAATTATCATTATAACGATGTGAATATCATTAAGTAAAAATTGTCATTAAATTAAAATTTGAACTTCTATATTATACTGACAAGTTATAAGCATTTCTTAATGTGTTGTGAGTCGTGTTGACTATTATTTAGAGATTATCCCCTCTAATCAAACTCTTAAAATGGACAATTAACTCATAACGATTTCTATATTGTTATAACAATTTCGATATCATTAGGATTGATCGAATACTGCCGTGAATAAAATGTGACCTCTCAAGTCATAACTGCCTGTCAAAAAATTTCCAATGTTTTATGATGAGCCGTTCACAAGCTCGAGGCATCGGGATAACCACTTAAAATGTATTTTAAAATGAAATTGATATAACTATCGTTATAACGATGTGAATATCATTGAGTAAATATTCATTAAATTAAAATTTGAACTTTTATATTGTACTGACAAGTCATAAGCATTTCTTAATGTGTTGTGAGTCCTATTGACTATTATTTAGAGATTATCCCCCTAATCAAACTCTTAAAATGGACAATTAACTCATAACGATTTCTATATTGTTATAACAATTTCGATATCATTAGGATTGATCGAATACTGCCGTGAATAAAATGTGACCTCTCAAGTCATAACTGCCTGTCAAAAAATTTCCAATGTTTTATGATGAGCCGTTCACAAGCTCGAGGCATCGGGATAACCACTTAAAATGTATTTTAAAATGAAATTGATATAACTATCGTTATAACGATGTGAATATCATTGAGTAAATATTCATTAAATTAAAATTTGAACTTTTATATTGTACTGACAAGTCATAAGCATTTCTTAATGTGTTGTGAGTCCTATTGACTATTATTTAGAGATTATCCCCCTAATCAAACTCTTAAAATGGACAATTAACTCATAACGATTTCTATATTGTTATAACAATTTCGATATCATTAGGATTGATCGAATACTGCCGTGAATAAAATGTGACCTCTCAAGTCATAACTGCCTGTCAAAAAATTTCCAATGTTTTATGATGAGCCGTTCACAAGCTCGAGGAATCAGGATAACCACTTAAAATGTATTTTAAAATGAAATTGATATAATTATCGTTATAACGATGTGAATATCATTGAGTAAATATTGTCATTAAATTAAAATTTGAACTTTTATATTGTACTGACAAGTCATAAGCATTTCTTAATGTGTTGTGAATCCTATTGACTATTATTTAGAGATTATCCCCCCTAATCAAACTTTTAAATTGGACAATTAACTCATAATGATTTCGATGTCGGTATAACGATTTCGATATCTTTAGGATTGATCAAATGCTGCCGTGAATAAAATGTGACCTTTCAAGTCATAACTGCTTGTCAAAAAATGTCTTATGTTTTACGTTGAGCTGTTCACCGGTTAGAGGCATCCATACGACCGCTTAAAATTTATTTTAAAATGAAATTGATATAATTATCGTTATGACCATCTAAATATCAATGTCTAAATAGTGTCATTAAATTAAAATTTGAACTTTTAGATTATACTGACAAATCATAAGCATTTCTTTAGGTGTTGTTCGTTGTATTGGCTATTATTTAGGGATGGACACCGCTAACCAAACTCGTAAAATGGATAATTAACTCATAACAAATTCGTAATCGGTATAACGATTTTGACATCTTTAGGATTGAGTGAATACTGCCGTGAATAAAATGTGACCTTTCTTGTCATAACTGCACGTTAAAAAATGGCTTATATTATATGATGAGTCGTTCACAAGGTGGAGGCATCGGGACGACCACTTAAAATGTATTTTAAAATGAAATTGATATAATTATCATTATAACGATGTGAATATCATTAAGTGAATATTGTCATTAAATTAAAATTTGAACTTCTATATTATACTGACAAGTCATAAGTATTTCTTAATGTGTTGTGAGTCATATTGACTATTATTTAGAGATTACCCCCTCTATCCAAGCTCTTAAAATGGACAATTAACTTATAACGATTTCGATATCGTTATAACGATTTCGATATCTTTAGGATTGATCGAATACTGCCGTGAATAAAATGTGACCTCTCACGTCATAACTGCCTGTCAAAAAATGTCTTATGTCTTATGATCAGCCGTTCACAGGCTGGAGGCATCCAGACGACCACTTAAAAGGTATTTTAAAATGAAATTGACATAATTATCATTATGACAATCTGAATATCAATGACTGAATAGTGTCATTAAATTAAAATTGAACTTTTAGATTATACTGACAAGTCATAAGTATTTCCTAATGTGTTGTTCGTCGTATTGGCTATTATTTAGAGATGAACACCACTAACCAAACTCATAAAGTGGATAACTAACCCATAACAAATTCGTAATCGGTATAACGATTTCGACATCTTTAGGACTGAGTGAATACTGCCGTGAATAAAATGTGACCTTTCATGTCATAACTGCATGTGAAAAAATGCCTTATATGATATATGAGCCGTTCACAAGCTGGAGGCATCGGGACGACCGCTTAAAATGTATTTTAAAATGAAATTGATATAATTATCATTATAACCATGTGAATATCATTGAGTAAATATTGTCATTAAATTAAAATTTGAACTTCTATATTATATTGACAAGTCATAAGCATTTTTTAATGTATTGTGAGTTGTCTTGACTATTATTTAGAGATTAGCACCTCTTATCAAACTGTAAAGATGGATAATTAACTCATAACGATTTCGATATCTTTAGGATTGAGCGAATATTACCGTGAATAAAATGTGAACTTTCACGTCATAACTGCATGTCAAAAAATGTCTTATGTTGTATGATGAGCCGTTCACAGGTTGGACACATCCGGACTACCACTTAAAATGTGTTTTAAAATGAAATTGATATAATTAATCGTTATAGACATCTGAATATCTATGACTGAATAGTGTCATTAAATTAAAATTTGAACTTCTAAGTTATGCCGACAAGTCATCGATATTTCTTAATATGTTGTAAGTTGTATTGACTATTATTTAGAGATAAACACCTCCAATCAAACTCCTAAAATGGTTAATTAACTTATCACGATTTCGTTATCGTTATAACGATTTCGGTATCTTTAGGATTGAGCGAATACTACTGTGAATAAAATGTGATCCTTCATGTCATAACTTTACGCAAAAGAATTCCTTATATTGTGTGGTGAGTCATTCACAGGGGGAGGCATCTAGAGAACCATTTAAAATGTATTTTAAAATAAAATTGATATAATTATTGTTATAAAGATCTGAATGTCATTGAGTGAATAGTTTCGTTAAATCAAAAGTCGAATTTTTAAATTATACTGACAAGTCATAAGTATTCTTAATGTGTGCTGATACGTATTGACTAGTATTTAGCGATGGACACCTCTAATCGAACTCCTAAAATGGTTAATTAACTCATAACGATTTCGTTATCGTTATAGTGATTTCGATATCTTTAGGATTGATCGAATATTACCGTGAATAAAATGTGACCATTCATGTCATAACCACACGTCAAAAAAATATCTTATATCGTATCATGAGCCGTTCACATGGTTAAGGCATCTGGACGACCACTTAAAATATATTTAAAATGAAACTTTATAATTATCATTGAAACGATCTAAATATCATTGACTGAATAGTGTAGTGTTATTCAATTAAAATTTGAACTTCTAAGTTATACAAAAAAAAAAAAAAAAAGTGAAGCCAAAAAATAAAATAAAATATCACGTCCTATCTAACTTGAATTTTTCATTCATCAAATAAAATTGTATCTACCAAATGATGCAAATGGATTCATATTTGTTGCATTTTTCTTTTGAATATTACAAGGGGATAGTAGGGGTGGGGATTTGAACCCTTGATCAAGGGTGTGCGAAACTAACTAGGATGCCACTAGACTACACAAGTCTTAGCATATTTGTCGCATTTTATAAAGTTGAAATTGAGGAAAAAAATCAAATAATCCTTTTCCCCCTATATTTTCTACCAATTATTAAATAATTGACAGACTCTCTCTGTCTCAAGATAGACTTGTATTCCTTTTCATCTGTTCCAAATTATAAGCCACTTTCTTTATTATAATGTAGTTCGAAACTTAATTCTCTTATATGTCTTTATTTGATATATGTACGTTATAGTCTATGAAGTAAAACAATTAAGATGAGATACTTAGTAAATGGAAGAGTATATTAAGAAGATATATATATTCTTAAATTCTCCTTTTGTAATGACATTAATTAATATTTTCTTAGTCATCGTGAAATTGTGAGCAAGCTTAACTTATTGGGACGGATGGATTGTTATTGTTGTTGTTGTTGTTATTATTCCTACAAAGATAGTCTTCTATTCCTTTTACCTATGTCTCAAATTATAGTTCACTTTATATGTTTAATTCCTTAATATTATAATATGCTCTTAATTATTATACATTGTAATAAAAAATAATTAAAATGAAATTTAAGTGAACAAAAAGGCATATTAAAAATATATTCTTAAATTGTACTTTTCTAATAATAATAATTGAATTTTTTTAATCTATCTGCAAAATGAAGGGGGATTATCTTTGTGGGACGAAGAGAGTAATATATATGTAGGATGTGATTTGTTAGTTTCAATAAGGGTATTTTAGTCTCTTCAACTTATTATGAACTAGCAATTTTTAACTTTTAGACAAGAACTACATTTTATTTTATTTTATTTTATTTTAGACAAGAACTACTTGTATAAAGACAAGAACTACTTCTAGCTAGCTCCATAGGCTTCACCTAATATTCTTTTTACCTCGTGTGGACAAATAATCCTTCCAATATGTAAACACAAATTATGTTGTTATATTCAATCATCTAAAAAACTAAATTAAAATAGAATGTTTGTTTCATTGTCAGTTGGTTTATTTACGTAAAATGGACTTTTGAAACATTCGAAGGAGCAATCACAATCTTCTTCTTACATCTTCTAATCTTCTTCTTTTTTTGAAATATAATGGACTTTTACCAGAATCGGGGCTTGGCTTGTTCGCTTTGAGAAATTCTTCATTTATTCTTTCATTTTCTTGAGTTAGGGGATCATTTATTTATAGCTACATGGCTAAAAACACGTCCAACGGTCCAATTATTATTCTTTTTGCGAAGTTTTAAATTCTTCCTTAAATTAACTGTCTGTCGTCCAATTATTGGTCGTGTATATATATATATATATATATATAGAGCAAAGTTTTAAATTCTTCTTTAGATTAACTTTGTCTTTTTGAAATCATTGTTAGTTTTTATTTATCATGAATTATTTAATGTTAATGAAGACAAAATGTGAATGAGACAGAAAGTGATTTAGGACAATTAAAAACAGTATTGCTATGGAAGCATCCAAATGATATGACAAAATCAAGATTACATTAATTTCTTCCACGCAACACACGTAATATCTCGTTCCGTGTTTATTGGCGTATTTGTAAAAAGGGTCTATCTTGTGGATTATTTTTTTTTAACAAATAGACATATTTTTCTCTTTTAAATTAATGTTATTAGATTCCTCTTTCTGCATAGCATGCATCGATAAGACCATTTAAATTTACTGTTCTCTTTGTGAATTTTGAATATTTTGAACTCTAGGACTGTTAAAGTCAACAAGAGTATCTACTTGTTTTCTCTACCTTCGCAGAATATTTGCCTTGAGGACATTTTAAATTACACAAGATTATTTTTTTATATGATGCAAATGATCATATTATAACAAATGTCATTTTACAAGAAACTAAGTATGCTAATCTAAAAAGAAAAAATTGACGGATCATAATACAATTTTGGCATAAAAATGGTTTTGTGATAACCTAACAATGGAATGGTGACAGAAGATAAATTACAAAGCTTAATTTGCGCACATGAAACTTTCAACGTCATGTTTGATAATCATATCAATAATAATTAATTGAAAGCAATGGAAACCCTAACTCTTTTTTAATTCCAAAACTAAATGAACTAAAAAACCTCAACTCCTCCCGAATAAATCAAAGAGCAACAAATAATTAAAACTAAAATGTGTATGATGCTCCAACTTTACCCATGTTAAAATAATAGAAATGAAATGATGCGCATGTTTCACGGTATCACATATACTTGTAGAAATGAATATTCCGTAGCTATTATACTAATTGTAAAAAATAGATGTAAGTTACTAATATTTGAATTTCTATACCTGACTATTTGTACGAGAAATTATAAATATGTATGCAATCTGTAAAATTTGTGGTACATCTAATATTTCTCTTGTAGAAAATTTTCTAAATTGAAATTTCTTTTTCAGTCTCTCTACACACAATTAACTAGTGATGCTTATGGATAAAAAGTAGACATTTCATGATAAAAAGTACACAATTAACTATGCATATGAAAACTATTATATTCTCCTAGCTAGGGCCAATTTTGCTATGACGCAAACGAGGCGTTGGTCTCAGATGCCGGGATAAAGAGGGCGAATATTCGCATTGGGCAATTTCCAACCCTTAGCTCTTCTAATTCTTCCTTTTTTTAAAAAAAAAAAATAAATGTAGTGGAATAATTGATGAAGAAATGATTGAACAATTAAATTACAATGTTTGATTGATATTTTTGCTTTTAAAACTACACAAGGAGGACATTGTTTGAGTGATTGGTCTTATCAAACTTTTGTTAGCCTTATGATTTGTTTACAATTTATAAAGGTTTGCTTTTACTAATTATTTAATTTAATTATTATAAATTATCACAGACAACGGCTTGTTTGATTCAAGTTTTATTAGTTTTTTTTTTCTATACATTTATACCTTGTTGGCCTAATTTACACTCTTATTTTTGTGTGTTAATTAATGTTAATTGGGTTTGTATGATATAAGTAATATATATGAAGTTGAAGATATGATAAATAATGTAAAAATGGCTTGGTTTATCAATTTAAACTTTCAGGTCGAGTTGCATTCAACAATTAACATGGTACTAATAGAGTATGCAAAAATAAAAACTCAGTCTTCACGCCACTCTAAATGAAATATGCAAATGTGAGGTTTTGATGGGGAAGAAAATTAAAAATGCTGTCTACATGCGAGGGGAATATGTTGAAGATATAATAAATATAATATGAAATGGCCTAGTATATTAGTTTAAACTTTTAACAGATCAAGTGATGTGTAGATTAACAAGATCCCGCCAATTATTATACCATTTGTTATTTTGTATAACTTATAGTACACCTATAGTTTACTCTCCAGCTCCGCTGATCTTGTTTGACAATATAATGCTTTTTCGTTAGAGAGATGACATTTTTTTATTTGATACAAGGGGAGATTAGGGGAGGGGAGTAAATTAGGTGGGGGAGATTAGGGGAGGGAAGTAAATTAGGGGATATGTGTAGTTCGAACTTGGGGCCTTCTACCTGAAATTTGAGTATCCAACTATTGCGCCACAATTCCAACCACTTCCTTAGAGACACGATGACGACGTTAATAGACACTCATGAAACTTATATAAAGAGATACCAAGTAGGGTTTCTTTCATTCACAGCTATAAGTTTCCATTCTCTTTTTCCTCCGATACATAAACATAAATTTCACTCTCTAGATTTCTCAAGAAAATAGCGTTATCAATGAAGACATTGGCAGTGATATCCCTCTTTTTGCTGATTTGCATCTCCACTGGTTTGAAATAATTTACTTCAATTACATTTATAATGTGTCTAAACCAAAAATTAATATTGCAGTTGATTAATTAACTAACTAACTGTCCATATATATATAAGCAGAGATGGGAGGAAGTCGTCCAGTCTCGGCGGCCATCATCTGCAGCAGCCTGGAATGTTCCCGCGTCTGCAAGGCTGCCGGTTACAATCTAGGATGCTGCATGGTGACGGAGAATTGCGAATGGTGTGAGTGTGTCGATGATGATATATGCCCAAGTAAGTAAATATTAATCTAAAAAAGAAACGTTACTTTCAAAATAATTTTAGTGAATATACATTGATCTGCACATCATGCATGAGGTTTGCTCCTTATGAAACCACCAGTTTAGTTCTAGACCAAATTTGCACTCTCCTTCTCTATATAACTGAACATTGGATTTGGTTTCACTGCAGTCGGATTCACAATGAAAGTTGGGGAGATGAATATGGTTATAAGGGCAAAGATCATCACAAAGCGTCTTTTATCAAGCAGATAGCTGCCTGAGCGTGACTGCATGATCATTTCTCGTGGAGACTGTTTGAAATAAATGATCTGCTTCTATATTGTAGCTATGAAAATAAATTTGTAAGGTCTCTTCGTGAAGACTACGTTCTAGACATGTTAGCTGAGTTCGTATCATGTCTGAACATGTTTGATATGTATGTTTTGTGTGTTTAAAATAAAATTCATTGAATTAGCTAGTAATGTGTTTGCTTTTTGTCTCCAAATAATTATTGATAGAAAATGAAAATGATGTAAAGTCAATCTCGGACTTTATGTTCAAGAGTTTGAGGGTGTCTCCGTGCCGTTACGGAGACACTTTTCTCATATGGTGTTAAGGTCAGTCCACATGTGACATGATTACATATGTGATTTTATGTGAAAAATAGAGAGAGGCGCTCTTGAAATTTTTTCCACAACTGATTAACCGACCAACAGGGCCAACCATCAAGAACAATAAATATGCCAATAATTGACTTTCGAGTGATGAAGATCTGTAAGGGCACACCATACTACTTCACAAAATTATTATTTAATGGACAATGCTAGTAAATGCGCTAATCAGTATACGTACGAACAGTCTTAACAAAGCCCTAAGGGCAAAACTAGTTGGACCAATCTCCGTAGAAGAAAGCTTCAAATTTGAAGCAACTCTATTATTTAGCTCAAGGAAAATTGGTTACAATCATTGCTATATACATCTACACTGATGGCAATGAAAAGAAGAATTGATTAGAACTAATCTATATATCACTAATGACCAATAAGAAGATATATCTAACCAATGCTAACTATAAGTACAAGCAAGAACCTATAATTATGTACAACTCTATAGTGTTATTCAATTGTTGATGTATTATCAATTGAAGTCATTGAAGATTTCTTCAATTATGCACCCAATCATTGATTGGTTACTTAAGTAAAATTTTTATGAATTTCAAGTAAACAAATATGTGTACGTTTTTGCATAAGATCCTATAGGTGGGTGTTATGGTGCGGGGGTTCTAAACACTACAATCTTTCGTGTAAGTAGTCCTTTTTAATGGAAATCATCTATCTTGCGAGTAACTAGACAATTTTTTCCCAGAAACTCAAAATGCATAACGGTCAAATTTGTCCTTGCAACATAATTACAAATATATATATATATATATGCGCGCTTGCATGTAAATTAGTAGTAATTATTTATATTTTTTAATCAATAATGCTCACTTTTAGTATTTGTTAATCTTATTATATTTCAGTTCTCTCTCTCTTTTTTTAAGGGTTATATATGAGTTCTTAATAATAAAGTTGGCTTTACATTTCACATAAAAACTAATACTAGTATCATTAATTTGTTATTCTAATTTCATTTAAAGGTGTATCAACTTTATTTTTATTTTTTGCAAAATCAAAATTTGAAAAGATATAAGTCGTTGATCGTCTATTACAACGATTTAACTTGACAAAGAATTTTATTATGTTGGTATAAATTATGTTTTACTTAGGAGGTTAAATTTGAAAATTAAAAAAATTGCCGTCCATTTGGTACTTTGTGATGGAAAAATTGTACCATTCGAATAAGCATTTCAGATTGTCATTTCATCTGCTTGCAAAAAATAAAAACAAAAATGGCATATCACTTTCATGTGTACATCTAAAAATACATATGAAGCAAAGAAGACGAGTTTTAATTAAAATCCACTCCACCTGGTCTCCATTATATACTGTTCTTGTTGGCATATATCGTCAACAATGGTTACAGGATAGTAAATAGAATATAGTTTGATGTATTGTTTTGTCGGGCAAAATCTATCTGGTTCTGTAATTTCAAAATGTGTATAACATCCTTTTTTATTAATTCTTGTTTCTCTTCCCGTGAGCTTCTGAGTTGAAGTTGTTTTATTATGATTGTTGCACTTATTCTTGTTACTGTTAAACTTAATTGCTATATTTTGAGTAATTCTTGACTTGGAGAAATGATGTATCTTATGGATGAGATAAGGTGATTCCATTTGGTTAATGGAGTTTTTTTGTTTGTATCGAGATGTGTTGGACTTGAAGTTTATTGATTATTTCTTATGGATTATGCGCTATAAACATGGAAGATTTCGTCCCAAAAAAAAAAAAAAGAGAAATTTTGGTGGTCTATTTTGCCAATACTAATACATTTTGGGACTTCTTAGCTACGTTTACGTTGTTTTGGGACTAATTTTTTTTTTAAACGATGAATTCGCCCTTTATGTTTTTGGTTGCTTGGAATGGAATTGATAGGTTACCGGTATGAGTAGATGATTTAGAGACTCAACACCAGAATACCTACCTACGCGGCCTGAATGCAAAAATTGACAACGTTTATGGACTAAATGTGTTGATTTCCCTACTCAAATGGAAAAAAAAAATTTATAAGCCCTATGCTAATTAGGCCGTATTTACAACATGCATGCCATATTTTAAAAAAAAAAAAAAAACCTTTTACATATTGCATTTTTCTTTTGAAGTATAATTAAAATTTGTATTTTAACGGTATATATATAAGTACATATATAAATCTTATTGAAGGCTTCTTAGAGGGATAGTTAGGCTTGACAAAACTCAAACTCCTTTTATAAGCATAGGTTAATGGTTTTTCTTTGTAAGGGATCGAGTAATACTGATTTATATTCATGTTATTATATTCCTTTATTTGTTCATTTTTATGTTCTTGTTTTGGTATATTGTATTAATCTTTCTTGAGAGGTCTTGGCTTAATCCCCCTCCATTGGACCTACTTTTGGAATATTAATAAATAGGTAAGGGTATTCCAAACCCCATATTGGGAGATGGAGACCTAAAAACCCCACTGTGTCTTAAATGGTGTTTTAAAAAAAATGTCTTAATGAAGTACATTGTAAAGAAATTTACCATAAATAGAACAAACCCTCATACAAAAGAATCGAACTTGGTAAAACATAAAAGAGACTAAACTGAAAAATCAACAAAAATAAACTTTTGTTGAGAAAACT
Organism: Nyctanthes arbor-tristis; assembly: GCA_963692815.1. NCBI lineage: Eukaryota > Viridiplantae > Streptophyta > Magnoliopsida > Lamiales > Oleaceae > Nyctanthes > Nyctanthes arbor-tristis. The sequence continues at coordinate 29,020 of CAVNYN010204823.1, forward strand.
ATATATAAGACATAGAAAATTACTTAGGAGACCAAATTGACCTTATTTTTTGTCCAAACCTTTAATTGTTATGTCAAAATTTATTTTTTTTTCTTAGATAAAATTAATTATTATTTTTTTCTTAATTTTTGAAAAGATAATTATAAATAACCTATGGAATACTGTAAGTAAATTAAATATACCAAAAGAAATTAAGACAAAATAAAATAAAATATCACGTACTATCTATCTTGAACATTTCATTAATCAAATAAAATTATATCCACCAAATGATGAAAAATCAAATAAAACTTTTTTTTCTATATTTTCCACTAAATTATTAAATAATTGACATACTCCCTCTGTCTCAAGATAGACTTATATTCTTTTTCGTTTGTTCCAAATTATAAGACACTTTCTTTGTTATAACGTAGTTGGAATCTTCATTTTCTTATATGTCTTCATTTGATATATGTACATTATTGTCTACGAAATAAAACTATTAGGATGAAATAAATTCTCCTTTTGTGATGACATTAATTAAAATTTTCTTAGTCATTGTGAAGTTGTGAGCAAGTCTAACTTATTGGGACAGAGGGAGTATATTATTATTAGTTCATCCATCCTGCAAAGATAGTCGTCTATCCCTTTTCACTTCCGTCTCAAATTATAGCTTACTTTATTTATTTAATTACTTAATATTCTAATACGCACCTGCTTATTGTAAATTGTAATAAAAAAATTAAAATGAACTAAGTGAACGAAAAGGCATATCAAAAAATTTATTCTTAAATTGCACATTTATAATAATAATAATTGAATTTTTTTAATCTACGTGAAAAATAAAGGGGATTATCTTTGCGGGACGAAGAGAGTAAAATGTAGGATGTGATTTGTTAGTTTCAGTAAGGGTATTTTAGACTTCAGCTTATTATAATCTAGCAATTTAAAAATTTTAGAGAAGAACTACATTTTATTTTATTTTACACAAGAACTACTTCTAGCTAGCTCTTCACCTAATATTCTTTTTCCCTCGGTGGACAAATAATCCTTCCAAAATGTAAACACAAATTATGTTATTATGTTCAATCAACTAAAAAACTAAATTAAAATATAATGTTTTTGTTTCATTGTCAGTTGATTTATTTACGTAAAATGGACTTTTGAAACACTCGAAGGGGCAACCACAATCTTCTTCTTACATCTTCTAATCTTCTTTTCTTTTGAAATATAATCGACTTTCGCCAGAATCGGGGCTTGGCTAATTGTTCTCTTCGACAAATTCTTAATTTATTCTTTTGTTTTCTTGAGTTAGGGGATCATTTGTTTGTACATGCATTGCTAAAAACACGTTCAGCGGTCCAATTATTGGTCTTATAGAGAAGTTTTAAATTCTTTCTTAAATTAACTTTGTCTTTCGTCCAATTTTATTGGTCTTATATATAGCGAAGTTTTAAATTCTTCTTTAGATTAACTTTGTCTTTTTGAATCATTGTTAGTTTTTATTTACCATGAATTATTTAATGTTAATGAAGACAAAATGTGAATGAGAAAGAAAGTGATTTAGGACACTTAAAAACATTATTGCTATGTAAGCATCCAAATGATATGACAAAATCAAGAGTACATTAATTTCTTCCATGTAACAGTACCTGTAATATCTCGTTCCGTATTTATTCGTGAGTTTGTAAAATAGGTCTATCTTGTGGGATTATTTTTTTTAAACAATATACATATTTTTCTCTTTAAAATTAATGTTATTAGATTCCTCTTTTTGAGTAGCATGCATTGATAAGACCATTTAAATTTACTGTTCTTTTGTGAATTTCGATTTTTTGAACTTAGTACTGTTAAAGTCAACAAGAGTATCTACTTGTCTTTCCCTAACTTTGCATGAATATTTGCCTTGATGACATTTTAAATTACGAAGATTAAATTTTTTATGATGCAAATGACCATATTAACTATAATAAATTTTCATTTTACAAGAAACTAATTAGGATGCTATTCTAAAAAGAAAAAAATTGACTGATCATAATACAACTTTGGCATAAAAAAAGTTTTGTGATAATCTCGCAATGGAACGGTGACGGAAGATAAATTACAAAGCTTAATTTGCGCACGTGGAACTTTCAACGTCTTTTTTGATAATCATCAATAATAATTAATTGAAAGCAACGCAAGCCCTAACTCTTTTTTAATTCCGAAACTAAATGAACTAAAAAAACTCAACTACCCCCGAATAATTCAAAGAGAAACAAATAATTTAAACTAAAATTTGTACAGATCATACTATGCTCCAACTTTACCGATGTTAAAATAAGAAATGAAACGATGCACATGTTTCACGGTATCACATATACTCGTAGAAATGAATATTAATTCTGAGGTATTATACTAATTGTAATGAATATTTACATACCTAACTATTTGTAAAAGAAATTATAAATATGTATGCAATCTGTAAAATTAGTGGTACATATGATATATCTCTTGTAGAAAATTTTCTAAATTGAAATTTCTTTTTTGGTCTCTCTACACACATGCAATTAACTAGTGATAAAAAGTACACATTTCATGATAGAGCATGTAACAATATCAACCGTTGCTATGCATATGAAAACTATTATGTTCTCCTAGCCAGGGCCAAATTTTGCCATGACACAAACTAGGCGGGGTTCTCAGACTCCTGGATAGGGCGAATTTTCGCATTGGGCAATTTCAAACCCTTAGCTCGATATCTTCTAATTCTTCCTTTTTTTTAAAAAAAAAATATATGTAATGGAATAATTGATTAAGAAATGGTTGAACAATTAAATTACAATGTTTGATTGATATTTTTGCTTTTAAAACTACATTGCTTTTAAAACTACACAATACGGATATTGTTTGATTGATTGGTCTTATCAAATTTTTGTTAGCCTTATTATTTGTTTACAATTTATAAAGGTTTTCTTTTACTAATTATTTAATTTAATTATTATAAATTATTATAGCTTTGTCGGCTTATTTGATTGAAGTTTTATTAGTTTTTTTAATACAATTATACCTTGTTGGCTTAATTTACACTCTTATTTGTGTGTTTTAATTAATGTTAATTGGATTTGTAGTGATATAAGTAATATACATATGTTGAAATAAATAAAAAAAATTTCATATTAATTGGCCCCTGTAGGGGAAAAAATTGCCCTAGGGGCACTAACTTGTAGTTTCGCCTCAGGTGACAGAACCGGCCCCGTTCCTAACAAGAAAAGATTTTCCACTCAGCATTCTCACATTTGGGCATAATTCATTTTTATAAAGTACATGTGAAGTTGAAGATATAATAAATAATGTAAAAATGGCTTTGTTCATCAATTTAAACTTTTAGGCCAAGTTGCATTCATCAATTAACATGGTATTAATAGAGTATGCAAAAATAAAAACTCAGCCTTCATGCCAATCAATTAATGAAAGATGCAAATGTCAGGGTTTGATGGGGAAGAATATTAAAAATGTTGTCTACATGTGAGGGGAACATGCTGAAGATATAATAAATATAATATGAAACTGGCCCAGTTTATTAGCTTAAACTTTTCACAAATCAAGTGATGTGTAAATTAACAAGATCCTGCCAATATTTATTATATATATATATATATACCATTTGTTCTTTTGTTTAACTTATAGTACGCATATCGTTTGCTCTCCAGCTTCGCTCGTTTGACAATATAATGCTTTTTCGTTAGAGATGATGTTATTTGTTTAATAATTATTTGATACAAAGGAGGATTAGGGGAGTGGAGTAAATTAGTTGAGGGATAAGTGTAGTTTGAACTCAGGACCTTTTACTTGAAATTTGAGTCTTCAACTATTGCGCCACAATTCCAATCACTTCCTTAGAGAAGACGTTTGATGAGGTTAATAGACACTCTTGAACCTTATATAAAGAGATACCAAGTAGGGTTTCTTTCATTCACAGCTATAAGTTTCCATTCTCTCTTTTTCCTCCGATACATAAACATAAATTTCACTCTCTAGCTACCTTTCTCAAGAAAATAGCGTTGCCGATGAAGACATTGGCAGTCATATCCCTCCTTTTGCTGATTTGCATCTCCACTGGTTTGAAATAATTTACTGCAATTACTTTTTCATAATTTGTGTCTAAACCAAAAATTAATATTGTAGTGGATTAACTAACTCTCCATGTATATAAGCAGAGATGGTAGGAAGTCGTCCAGTCTCGGCAGCCCTTATCTGCAGCCGCCCGGAATGTTCCCGCATCTGCAAGGCTGCCGGTTACAATCTAGGATGCTGCATGGTGACGGAGAATTGCGAATGGTGTGAGTGAGATCGATGATGATATATGCCCAAGTAAGTAAATATTAATCTAAAAAAGAAACGTTACTTTCAAAATAATTTTAGTGAATATACATTGATCTGCACATCGTGAGGTTCGCTCCTTATGAAACCGCCGGTTTAGTTCTAGACTAAATTTGCACTCTCCTTCTCTAACCAGACATTGGATTTGGTTTCATTGCAGTTGGATTCGCAGTGAAACTTGGGGAGATGAATATGGTTATTAAGGGCAAAAATCATCACAAAGCTTCTTTTATCAAGCAGATAGTTGCCTGAGCGTGATTACATGATCATTTCGCATGAAGACTGTTTGAAATAAATGATCTGCTTCTATGTTGTGGCTATGAAAATAAATTTGAAGGTCTCTTCGTGGAGACTACTTCGTTCTAGACATGTTTGTCGAGTTCATGTGATGACTGAACATGTTTGATATGTATGTTTCGAGTGTTTAAAATAAAATTGATCAAATTAATAATTTGTGTTTGCTTTTTGTCTCCAAATAATTATTGATAGAATATGAAAATGATGTAAAGTCAATCTAAGACGGCACCTCTTGAAGAAGTCAATTAAAAAAAAAATTGTTTACTATTTGTACCACTCATATTCAGGAGTTTGAGGGTACCTCCACGGTTACAGAGACACCTTTTCTCATATAGAAATGTTAAGACCTAACTCACATGTAAAATCAGTAGTGGCTTCATAAAACCGCACGTGATTTCACGTGAAAACTATTGAGACACATTCAAACTCTTGAATTTTTTCCACAACGCATTAACCGACCAGTAGGGCCCACCATTAAGAACACCAAATATGCCAACAAATATGCCACCATTATAGAAGGGCCCACCATACTACTTCACAAAATTATTGTGCTGCTATATGCCGTAATGAGTATACAAACAGTCTTAACAAAGCCCCAATTAAGTGCAAAACTAGTTGGTTCAATCTGCACAAGAAAGCTTCGAACTTGAACAACTCTATTATTTAGCTCAAGGAAAAATGGTTACAGCCATTGCTATATGCATCTACACTGACGGTAAAGAAAAGAAGAATTAATTCGAAAATAATATAATCTATCACTAATGACCAATAAGAAGATAAATACACAATCTAACCAATGCTAACTATAATTAAAAAGCTATTATGTAAAACTCTACAGCGTTATTCAATTGTTGATGTATTATCAATTGAAGTCATCGAAGAATTCTTCAATTATGCACCCAATCATTGATTGATCGTTGAAGTAAAATTTTTATGAATTTCAAGTAAACAAAACACGTAATTTTTTTTTTTAATTACAAATTTCCAATCTCGTACAGTCAAATTTAATGGATTTCATAGTCTTATGATTAAATCTAAGAAATCATGAAAATTCATCATCCTTAAAATTTAAGGGAGGACACCATCTTTTCTTTCATCACTCTATTTTTTTAAATAATCATAAAATATTAAACTTGTACAAAATAAAGTCAATACTCATGTGTGATGTGATGGTATGTAATTTGGTGTCCAATACAATATCCTAAGTGAAGAGTTCGAATCCCATCTTTCGAACTCTCCTTGTAATGATATTTAGAAAAATGGGGGAAAAAACTTGTGCAAAAGTTTAAATAGTAAAACATTAAATATGTTTACCCACACAAAAGGTATATACTTACGTATAGAAATAGAAATAATATAAAATCAGACGTCTGGTATTATAAATGATGTCGAGCACGTGCATTACATGTTTTTTTAGCACCCCACATGTTTGCAATCAAGGCAACAACCATCAAGCTTTGCTCCTTTTTCCTCACACCTTTCCAACTACTTCTCTCCTCTTCTCTTTGTCACCAAAAGGAAAAGAGAAGAGAAATTTGGTGACAAATTTAACAAAATGAGAAAAAAGATTTGAAAGTTATGCAACAATTTTTTTCATCTTTTAGAGGGCCTTGCAGAAAGTTGGAAGCTTACACTAAATTAGTATGAATGATTAATTTCTTTATTTATTTTACACTATCCTAAAGCAATCATCAATATATCATCGACTAATTTTGAAAGGCCTATCTTCAATTCTATATACCATTCTTAAACATGTTACCAGAACGAGTTTGATTGGAAGTAAATGCTACATGGCCATTAACAAATATTTTTCATATATGTTCTTAATGAACAATGGAATACATGTTTTCATATATATGGAATCTATGCAGCAAAATACAAATAAAAAAGTTGACAATGATATATGAAGTTCATGTAATCAAAGCCAAAGAATATCTAATCTTATAAGTAAAAAATACATGGGAAACTGATGTTGCTTCATGAGTAATAGAAATGCAAACTAAACCCATATAACAATCTCATGAAAAGAAAATGACTATTTAGTAAGATCCAGCTAATTACCTCCTAACAGCAAGATCACCAAGAGGCATGAAGCGAATTGACTCAGCTGAGGCATTCGTTTCCACAATTAAAGTTAACTTCCTTATCCTTCTTTCTCATTTATCCATCAAAATATCAACAAAATGATATAAAAGACTAATTTTAAGGTCTACTGCAATTTTCTATAGTAAATACATATGCAACTAATTTAGCACCTAAATATGAGAAAAGGCAGAAAAACAAAAAAATAAAAAAAAAAACATAAGAGACCAAGTTTACTAGTATTGAAAAAATTGATTTAAAATCATTTTCCTATTAGATCATTCTATTTATTAATTATTCAACTTTAATAACTCTATTATAATGGCTAATGCTTATCTCCTTCGACATTATTTA
>CAVNYN010204823.1:36989-50294 GCA_963692815.1 Nyctanthes arbor-tristis
TATGAAGTTCATGTAATCAAAGCCAAAGAATATCTAATCTTATAAGTAAAAAATACATGGGAAACTGATGTTGCTTCATGAGTAATAGAAATGCAAACTAAACCCATATAACAATCTCATGAAAAGAAAATGACTATTTAGTAAGATCCAGCTAATTACCTCCTAACAGCAAGATCACCAAGAGGCATGAAGCGAATTGACTCAGCTGAGGCATTCGTTTCCACAATTAAAGTTAACTTCCTTATCCTTCTTTCTCATTTATCCATCAAAATATCAATAAAATGATATAAAAGACTAATTTTAAGGTCTACTGCAATTTTCTGTAGTAAATACATATGCAACTAATTTAGCACCTAAATATGAGAAAAGGCAGAAAAAAAAAAAAAACGTAAGAGACCAAGTTTTCACCTAAAAGAGGGCATCAATTACAGAGAACATTTTCCGTGCAAGTAGCACGGATAAAACTACATGAAGTTTTATTAAACAATGTTTTCCTAATCGACCCACCTCAGTTAATCCTATCTTAAAAAAATTCATGAATGAATTGAAAATAGTAATCACTATTTCTGTCCCACAAAACTAATCACTATTTCTGTCCCACAAAATCAACTCTTTTCTCTATTTACATAGTGATTAAGAAAATCTCATTTACTAGTATTGAAAAAATTGATTTAAAATAATTTTCCTATTAGATCATTCTATTTATTAATTATTCAACTTTAATAACTCTATTATAATGGCTAATGCTTATCTCCTTCGACATTATTTACCACTATAGTAAGCACAACATAATTACACAAAACTAAAAAATTTCAAGATGCACATTGTTTACCATCCCAGTAAACACAGCATAATTATGAATTCCTTTTAACTGAATAATTATAGTACTCGGCCATGTACATGTCAAAGCATTATAAACAAGATGGATCGAGAATCTAAGATCTTCCGAATGATTTTGCAATGAAGGAGCCTTGGAGTGATAATACATTGATAACACAAAAGAGGTTTATCTTGCCAATGTATGAGATTCCAGATAATAAATAATTCGTGTGCATAAATCATTAGATTTCCACCAGTAATCATGCATTGAATCACATATATATGCCCTTCATTATCTTTTCCTATATACATTTACGTTTCTTCTCTTTAACTTTATCGTCTCTTGAATCAATATCTGACAATTCCTCCTATATATACTATTGCTTATTTAACCAGTTAAAGAAAGCAAAGACTATATCTTTTCTTCTATGCTGTATATCACAATTCAATTCATATTGATGTAGATTTCTATCATACAGATAACTCATATGTACTGTTAGATAACATAAGCGACCACGTTGAGTTGATTATCGTTTCACGCAGTATAGCGGACGAAGTGAAACCCTAAAATTAGAACCTAAATGTAACAACCTGCTCCACTTTGATATGATATTGTCCACTTTGGGCTTAACCTGCAATGTTTTGCTCTTGAGCTCTCACCAAAAAGGCCTCATGTCAGTTGGAGTGGGTCTCTTGGCATATAAACTGGTCTCTCTATCTTTACCCAAACGATGCGAGATTGAGGCTGTCACAATCACCCCACCTAAGGGGGCCCAACATCCTCGTTGGCCACACATCTAGTTGGGCTCTGCTATGATACCATCTGTAATGACTCACTCCACTTTGACATGATATTATCCGCTTTGGGCCTAGCACGCACTGTTTTGCTCTTGATCTCTCACCCAAAAGGCTTCATGTCAGTTGAAGTAAGTCTCGTAGCTTATAAACTGGTCTTACTTTTTCTACCCAAGCGATGTGGGATTGAGATTGTCACAATCACGCCACCTAAGGGGGCCCAACGTCCTCGTTGGCCACACTTCCAGTTGAGTTCTACTCTGATACCATCTGTAACGACCTGCTCCACTTTGAAATGATATTGTCCGCTTTGGGCCTAGCTCGCACGGTTTTGCTCTTGGGCTCTCACCCAAAAGGCCTCATGTCAGTTGGAGTGGGTCTCTTGACATATAAACTGGTTTCTCTTTCTCTACCTAAGCAATGCGGGATTGAGGCTGTTACACCAAAGCTACGGAAAAAGGAAAGCAAATTTTTTTTTTGAAAGCAAAAAAAAAGAAGGAAAGCAAATTAAAACGGGGGAAAAAAGATTGCCTATAGTGAATCCTGCAGCAATTCAAAACCTTCATAATCTGCGAGTATGAAAAAAAAAAGCCCCAAAACCAAAAGTCAAAACGAGACAATCATTAAAATGTCCACGAAATATGGAAAATAACTCACCAAATGATAGAAGTATATCGAAAATCAACCCAGATACCCTAAAAACCAGAAAACGAAACTATTGCAGAGACGGCCAACCTGTGGAGATTGCATAGAGCACCAGGCAGAGTGGAGATACGAACATTCTAGAGTGATTTGTGCTGCAATGCCTAAAATTGCAAGCGATTGAAGGGAGGACATTTTCGGGAATTCCAGCACGCGTGTGAGATGAAGGGTACTTTTGGAAGATAGGCGATATTTTTGATGAAAAACACGTGCCGCAGCTCTTTTATATAGTAAGGATATGTATATATGTATTTACTGTTTGTTTCATTATAGGTTGATTTCATCTTATATCTTCATGATAATTATATATTACAATCAACTAATAACTCATACTTAATTATTTATTCTTTCGTTTTCATGAGTTAGGGGCATATATAGTATATTGATATATATTATCTTGTACACAGTTGGCACAAACCTACATAGCCCAAAACACGTGAAATAATTGATCAAAGTTTTAATTTCTTCCTTAAAATTTGTCTTTTTTTCTTATCATTGTTAGTTTTATTTATCATGAATGATTTAATTAATGTTAATGAAGACAGAACGTGAATGAGACATAAAGATGACTTTGGACAATCAAAAATAGTGTGGCCTATATATATATATGCGTGCGCGTGTGTATATATATATATATATGAGTGCGTGTGTGTATATATATATATATGCAACCATTATTATATATAGGATAATTGAGATAACTTATACCATTTCAATTATTTTCTAGAGACAGATAGAGAGAGCAAAATTAAGAAAAATAATTATAGCTATTTGGTGAGTTATGAGTAGAAGGAGCCCTCCATTGTCCTTTTATATAACTAGAATTAAACAGGTGCTTTACATGTAATTTTATATTTTTATCGATACCACTCAAATATATAAATAACCATAATGAATTGCCAATTTGAAAATTAACCAAAAAATAATAAACCTCCAAAGATAAACAAGAATGACAAAAATGAAGAGTCAATGTCCACACTATTATGCGAGACTTGCTTATAACACTTGAATTTACCTATTCAGAATTAAACGACTCAATTTAACAGAATATTCTACAGCAACTTTTGTACATTATTATTCAGTTTTCACTTTGAAAATTTTCCAAAACCAGCAGCCAATTTTCTTATGGAACCAACTTCAACCTCTCAACGTATACCCACCCCGCTACATGTCCCCTCTCCATCTCACCGTATCATGAGATTTGTTCTATAAGAACCAACGGCTGGTTTTAGCTAGGAAAGAATAACGAACAATACATGTCTGATCCCGTTTCCTTGTTACTAGCCGAGCAAACTTTTCTGATCTACCAGTACAATTATTGGTCTCTTTATGAACAAGTATAGTAAACTATATAAAGGGCATATATAAAGTAATTTAGAAGCCAACAAAATGCCTAGTCTTTCTCTAAAATTAGATGTTCTTGTCTCGACAAGCTTCTTACAATATATGAACAGCTAACATCCTTTGAGCTTCTTTCGTTACCCAAAAAAAGAAAAAAGAAATAATAATAATAACATCCTTATAGCTTCATGATTAGGGTATTTTTCCAACTACTATACGCTCAATGTACCTACTTTATTTAATCTAATCTAATATAAAAAAGCGAATTAAGATAAAATAAAAGAAACCTAGTATGAAGGCTCATGACGTTCCCCTTGTTTAATTTGATTGTATAATTTTTTTTATATTAATAAAATTGTAACTCAGGTATGGATTTTCAAGCTAAGTTACTCCCCTAACCAAAAAAAAAAAAAAAATGAAACCTAATATGAAGTTGCTTGACGCAACACAACCATGTCACATTTATTTTGTTGATTTTTATTGACAGCATTAATGCGATTTTGATATTTATTGCTTTCAAGATCTTTCTTTTTATCCATCCACTTGTACATACTTTTTTTTTTCCTTCTTTTCTTTTCACTAAAAAATGGTTGGGAAAAATCCCTCCGCTAATTAAGCATAAATAGGGTAAAAAACATTTCAAAGCTTTGATGTTATTTTTACTATTATTATATATTACTACTACTATTATTATTATTAAAGAAACGCACGTTGAAAGGCCACAACATTGGTACATTTGTCTTTATTTATTAATTCATTTTGTACTAATTAACTTGGTTTCTTTTCAGCCCATATATGATATTTGGTAAATCATAAGTAAACAATAATGAACTTAACTTTCCATCTACGGATTGAAAAAGATTTTAAATAAGTTCGTTGGTTCTTCGTTTCACTGTTTGTCGGCTTATAGACATAAAACCGACTTTTGGAACACTCGAACTGGCTACCACTATCTTCTTCTCACTTTTTTCTTTTTTTAATGAAATGTTACAATCAACAAATATATATCTCATAATTAAGAGTGTGAGGTCTTGGTTGGGTGTTCATCAAGACCCAACTTTTTTCTTTTATTTGTTGTGCCATTTTCATGAGTTAATTAGGGGATAGCATGTCTTGATATCTTAGTTCTGTAAAATTGAGACATATATGCAAATTCGTAACCTGTGTGTGTTACTATACTTTCATCAAACAATGTGAAACATATCCCCTTTTTTTAATTAAAAAAAGTTGCTAATCGTCTAAAACTCTACGGACAAAATTAATCCAACTGCTCCCGAATAATTTAAAGAGAAAAGGGGAAATAAAAAAGAAGAAGAAAAAAACAAAGTTTCCCCACCTTTTTTGTAGAATAATATATAAAATATTAAAACTAGTTAATGAAAACGAAGTTATGCACATGTTTTTGAATTGAAATTTTATACCCCGGGGGTCCACTTTAGTGATGCTTATGGAAAACTACATTTCACGATGAAGCATGCACATATAGTACTAGCAAATAGTAGAAGGCGATCTCTATATGAAAAATATTATTTTCTTAATGGCATACAAAAAATACATATTTATTTTAGTAAAATATGAGATAGATCATTGTGGATTAAATAAAAATTTGAAGTTGTGATTTTATTTGTCAAATTTATCAGCAATAGTTTCGAAATAATATAGAGACAACATACTCAATAAAAAGGTCAGACTAGCCTGTAATTTCATAATATCAATGAGGCCTAAACCATTTTGGTTTAGGAGACTAGGCTAAGACCCTATGATCCTCGTCCCAGTTTCAATTCTATTGTATAACGATTTATTCTACTTATTGTACATTTCTTTTAACTTATTGTAGCGCTTTAGTAGGACTTCTGTTTATACGCATTTAAATTGATGTAGATTATAATTGTACTTCAAAAAGGGGGGAAAATGCTAATCATAATCACATACACATGACAGTTGAAAAATTAAATGCCTTGTAGTCATTCTCGAAAAATGTTTTTTTCAAATGATCTGGACAAACTTTTTACAACGGACATCATAAAATGTACTCTCTTTATTTCTGAGCTCCGTAGAATTATGTTGTGAAAAAATATAATAGGCTAATTTCACCAATGGGCACTGAAGTTTTATGTTGTTTTATAAACTCTCGTTAAAGTTAAAAAAATTTCAGCAATGATCACTCAAATTACAAATAGTACTTTCGACAACATTTATCAGAGTTTAAAAATCGCCTAAAGTTCGTTTTTCCTCCAAACAAAAATCGCCTAAAGTTGACGATTGATAACTTAAAATTTGGTCCTTAGTCTACATTTTTTATTTCTAATGGTCAATTTTAGACCATAGTCAATTGCTATAAACTTTTGTCCTTGAGCGGTTGCTAAGATTAGATGAAAACTAGCAAATGCCCAGACAACACACACATATTAATTAATTACACTATCAGTACTCCCTCCGCCCCACAAACATAGTCCAGTAGTTATTTTCATATAGATTAAGAAGCGATAGTTAATATGCTTGAAATATTAAATTTTACATTATTTTTCCACATATACCCTTGTCTCATTAATTGTTTGAAATACTTTCGATGTATAAGTAGTTAAATAATAATAATTAATTAAAGGCACACATGGAAATAAAAAAGTAAATACATGCTCAATATGGTAAGTGGACTATATTTTTTGAGACGGATAAAAATAGAATAGTGGACTATATCTTTGAAACAAAAAGAGTATTAATTAATATATGTACTCTCCTCTTAACAATTACACGTATTAATTAATTAATTAATTAATTAATTAATTAATCAATTATACTATTAGGTGAAACCAAGCTGACTCATATGTATATCCTACAAGTGGTCCTTGTGAAATGAAAACAATTAACGTACAGTTTTTCAGATTATTGAACTCTGTTTCCTGGGATACCGTTCCTAATTTAGCCGCCTTCGTTTGATAACGTTTTTTTTTAAGGAGTAACTAATTAATAATTCATCATTAGTAGACACTCTTGATAATTAGATCATTCAAGCTCCGTCAAAGACGCTATTAATATAATTTATTTTGTACAAGTTGAATGTGATATGATTTTCGAAGCTAGAGTTTTGAAGAAAAAATTATCGATTATCGAAAATTTGGATTTTAACAGAAATTTATGAAATTGTTGTAGAAATTTCTAAAATTGTGATAATATATCAGAATCTTGACCGTTTATTTTGAATTACTTTAATAAGATAGGTTATCTGAAAATTAGATTGATTAAGAAGAATATGGAGGACCTCAATTTTAATATTAATCAGAATAAGAGTTCTATCGTATGAGGTTAGATTTTAGTTAAGAGTTTGCAAGTGCATTATGAACTTGAAATCCATGAAAATCTACTTAAGTTCATAGTTTCCTTAAAAAAAAAAAAAACTTGAAATCCATAACAAAAAGTCGCCATTTCGTGAGAAGTCACATGACATGTGCATATGAGTGTACAAATAGGGAATAAAATTATAATTTTATCTGTATCTCTCTTTCTTTTATTGCACACCATGGGGTGAAATTGTAATTTCACACCCTTTCTGTAAGCACATCTGTATATTTATATGTACAAGTAGATTCATCTTTTTGTGAAACTTATAAATTAAAATTCATAAGTGATTGAGGATACTAGATTTCTATGAAATTAATTCATTATTCTAAAGAGAGGACATCACATTTTACTTGTATTAATTAGATGGTGATAAATGAAATTATATGAATCTCTTGAAGATAAAATATTGTGTTAGTAATAGGTGCCTTCCATTTGTTCCTTCTATAATTTTGAAAAATTTCTAATACTCTCGAAGAGTAACGAGTTCGGTATTCTAAAAAAATGAAAGTGTAGGGTCAGCAAGAGCACGCTATTCTGCTTATATACTAGAGACGAGAAACGAGTGATGGTTTCTTGCTATGCCAAGAGATGAGAGAATCTCCTAAGAAAATACAGTACCCTGTAATCGAATGTCTATCACTAGGATCTCCAGCCTAGTCAGAAACAGAGTATGCATGGAGTTTCAGAGAAGATGAAGAGGAGAAATGAAGACCATGATACATAGTCCCTTTAATGTATTGAAGTATACGAAGTACTGCAACATAATGAACAAACTGAAGGGATGACATAAACTGGCTTACTATATGGACAGCATATGCAATGTCAGGACGAGCGACAATGAGATAAACCAACCTGCCAACAATCTACCAATATAAAGTGGTTAAGAACTTATATGGCTACGCTAGCTTCTTTCGGATATGGGAGTACATCAACATTACCCAACGATCATCATGATTAGTTGTGATAATCGAAGTGCTATTCAAATTGCTCATAATGATGTGTTTCATGAGCGAACAAAGCACATTGAGATTGACTGTCATTTGTTCATCAGCATGTAAATAGCAATGCACTTCATTTGATTTTCATTTCATCTGATGATCAACCAGTTGATATCTTCACAAAGCTCACTCACCAGGATGATGTCAAGATCTTATTTCCAAACTCAAAGCTTGTCTCCCATTTGCCACCTTGAGTTTGCCATATCCGAAAGAGGAGTACCCTCAAGTGGGGTAAGTCTGACATTGTTCCCAGAGGGGTAGAAGTTGTCTTACAATCAATAAGCCCAGCATGACTAAGAATATCATAGGCATACTGGGCTTGAGAAATATAATAGCCTGTACCCAAAAAATAATTCAAGTGACCATTATCCTCTATCTCAAAATGATGGCTAAGAGACTTCTTGAGTTCGGTAATACCAGTAATATCATCCCATGTAATGATCATATCATCCACATAAGGAATGAGAATTTAATCCCAACATTCTCTTTTTTATGAAGAGCCCATAATCATAAACAGTGGAAGTAAAACCTAGTTTTTAAATAGTGGAGTCATTCAAACTAGGCATTTGGGGCTTGCTTAAGGCCATATAATGCTCAACGGAGCCTGTAGACTTGTGATGGAGAGTGAGAATACCCTGGAGGAGGTCTCATATAAACTTCCACTACAACAGAATTGACAAAAAAAAAAGGAATACACGTCGGTTTGCTCAAAAAGCGATGCGTAAAGAAAAGGCGGTGGCATTTTTGAAAATTTCGGGTAAACAATAGCCGTCGGTTCCTCAATAGAACCGATACCTATAGTGCAAAAGAAAATTTTCTTTTTTTCTTTTTTGGTAATCAGTGCACGACAACTTTTGGGAATGGGCGTCGATGCCTATACTGGTACATTTTTCTATAAAATCCCCTCTTTTACAAGACGCGTTATTGATTCTTTCAAAACTAGATAAAAATATATGGCTAGCTTTTCATATCTCAATGCCCTCAACTCTCTTCATGTTTTCTCCATGGAAACTACTGCTTCTTATTCCTCCTCCTTTAGCTCTATGAAAATGAAAGTCCTACTCGAAACTTTCATTTTACTCGACCGGTGAGGAGGAGAGTGCTGGCGGTGAGGAGAATCCATCAATGAAATCGACCAGTGGCTGATTTGTTCATCTAGAACTACCATGAGAAGTTCAAGTTAGAAAAACAAGCTAGAAGTGTGTGACTTATTGTGAATGATTTTGTCATTAGATTTAAGTTTATCTTCCTTTGAAGATGAATCAGAAATGAAAAGTTCTAGAAGTGTGTTATTTAGATGCCAAATATATTTTCTTTAGAGCCATCAATTTGTGTTTTTTAAGTCGAAGATTGTAGAGCATTTTCTATTTTTCTTACATATCCTATTTATTGTACTGATAAAATTATTGGAACACTTCATTCAGGAGAATAAGTGTGTTTATTATTCTTGTTGAGATTCTACAACAGAAAAAAAGAGGGAATAGGCGTCGATCGTTACTGTACAACCGACGCCTAAAGTTAAGAATAGGTGGCGGTTGTATAGTAACAACTAACGCCTATTCTTTATTTGATTTAATTTTTTTTATAAGTAGATTTTAGGCCTCGGTTGTACATTAACAATCGAAGCCTATTGTTAACTTTAGGCGTCGGGCAACAACCGACGCGTATACCTTAAGAATGCCGTCTCCTAAATAGGTGTCTACGTCACAACCGACGCGTATTCATTATTACAACTGACGCCTATTAATTTTTTTGTAGTAGTGTTCTTCTGAGGGATCACCATTTAAAAAGACATTTTAACATCCATCTGAAATAGTTCCCATTTTCTTGCAGCAGCAATTGCAAGAAGGTTTTTAACAAAAGTCAAATGAGCATCTGGAGCAAAGGTTTCTTCATAATCAATGCTATATATTCTTGGCTCAAGCCTTCTGCTATGCGTCTGGCCTTGTATCGATCTAATGATCCATCTAACTTTGTTTTGATTTTGTAAATCGGCCATTCACAACCAATTGTTGTTTTTCCAAGTGGAAGAGTAACAAGTTCCTAAAAAGATATAGTCATGCTTTCCTTTTTGGTCCGTCACAAAATATAGTCCAGTTTTCTTTTTGAAAAGTAGTTGAAGTATTAGTTCTCTTATATACTATATTTAATGAACTTTTCTTACTCTTCCGATCTTGAAAAAAGAAATATGACCATCTTTTTTAGACGGATGTATTATTATTATTATTTATTATTATTATTATTTTTTAGGGACCTTTATTATTATATTGTTTAGTATTATTAGTGACATTACGTACAATTATGTTTTTAAACTTTGCATTTGAAGCTTGATCGTGGGAAGTTACATATATAGCATGTTTAGGCTTTGTTTGATGAAAGAGTGGAAAAGTTGAGTACAAATCTAAACTCATTTTTTTCCACCACCTTCTATAAATTTCTTTTTATCAGTCCGAATTATATTTTGCAGGTGTTGAAGTTTGATAATGTTGACGATTGATGTTATTAAAAACAAAAAAGTGAAAAATACGACATTATTTCGTGACACATTCACTTCAAGTTTGTGATTGAGCATGATATTTATTAGCATGGCTACAAATTCCACGATGTAGTCTCCCAGCAGAGATCCACATTTATATTATTACATTATTATATTGGCCTAGAATATATAGCCGGTTCAACGTAGACTCGACTCAAGTTGATCAAGTCTACAATTTATTTATCACATAGCCGTTAGAATCTGTAGCTTCTCTAGGGAATCATCATGCAAATTTTGTCTCGGTCTCGGACTTTGACTCTCCCAGCCTGGTGAAATCAATCTTCTCGGTAATTTGAACTCTCACATCGTTTACTCCTGCAATTGATTTAAACCACTTATTACTTATATACAAGTACATATAGTTTCCAGGCTTCTGCCGAGACTAGACTGTGGGAGTCACTTAAGATTCCCCTACCAAAGCACAGTTTAAGTACTTACGTGGACAGGCGCCTGTGCAACGACATGGGCCACGAGGTCCCGGGCAGCACCAAGCAACTCTAGAAGGGAGCAATAGCTAGACCAAAGATTCGGGTCACAGCAATCGCTACCAGGAAACTGAGCATCCACCACCACTGGACCTCCGTTCATCATATCTGCTTCAACAATTTAGAGTAGAAAAATATAAAATAAGTTGAGTAACACTACTAGCTTTCATTCGTTAATTGTACTTCTTTATTGAGTTCGAACCTGTGGAGAGGAGAGCAAGAAACAAGAAGGAAGCCACTGCAAACACCCTCATGGAGAAGTAGGACCTCATTTTTTATATGATATGAGAGATTAATGTTTCACAAATTATGGTATGTGTCGATGATGTAGAATACCCCTTGTTGAATCCCTTTATATATGGTTCAAGGCTGTATCTCTGAGCTGATTTCTATGAACATATATGAAAATTAAAAGATGTACTAAATGGACTATAATTTGAGACAATGATAAGTAATGAACCGTGAACTATCTTTACATGAAGGAAAAGATGTTTTAAAATCAATACTAGTATAGCACCCGTGCGATGCACGAGAAGAACAATGTTAAAAAATATAGCAATAGGAATTTAAAAAATAAATGGGAAACATTTATACCTTAGTTGAAAATATAAAAGATCATGAATAACGTTAAAAATATAATAATAGGAATTTGAAAAATGAATGAGTAACATTTGTACATTAGTGGAAAATATGAAAAATGAATGTACATTAACGGAAACAATTAGATCAATAAACTAATTAATGGAAATCTTTTCCTACATCTAATGAGACCAATCAACTTGCATGACATGGGTATAGGTCCTCATTAAGAATAATTCTATTTGGACAAAATATGAGACAAACAGATTGACAAAAAAGATACGTGTCTCATATGATTACTTTTGATATAAAAGTGAAGTGATATGTTGAAAAATAAGATTATGCCATGTGTCAATTTTGTTTAAATTTTTGTATGCACTTTTGTTCAAATAGTACAACTCATTAGTAAACATACATCATCTTAATGATGTATTAGTATTTTAAATATATTTGAAATTTCAGAAATTTCCATCTTATATGATTTTCAAACTCAAACTGATGAAAAGGGGATCTGGTTCGAAAGAAAAATTAATACTTATGAGAAATTTATTAGAGGTCGATTTTTTAACAAACAAATCTAAATGCAGAAACTTCTTAAATTTCCAATTTCCGACTCATTATGCTAAAACATTAAAAATTTTTAAGAAAAAAATAAAAAAACTAACCCCGTAAGCTTTGCATGCTTCTAATGAGAATGATGAAAAAATCTCCCTAAAAATGTTATTAACATTCAAGTAAAGATTATTGAGGCAAACGAAGTTTACAATAGCCTTCTAAACTTATAGTGTAAGTACAAGCTTACCTAGTGTTTAATTCTGCCGTTGACGACATTTCGACAAGCCCTTCTCTTTGCAAAGAATTATAAGCCACCTAACCTTTCTCATTACATACATTTTCTGCAAACTTACAGCTTGTTTGATTGCGTTTGTTTTTCATGAAAAATATCAACCCATGGAAAAAAATTCAATCTTTATGAGTTTATTTGGGAAATGGAATTTTAAATTCCATGGTGAGGGAAAACATGGAAAAATATGCAAAAACATGATGTCATCAGTTAGTTTATCAGACTGAGGGAACAAAACCGACCTTATTAGGTCGTAAGAGCGACCAACCTTATCAGGTTGTAAAAATAATCAAGATCAATCTTATTAGGTTGCAAAACCAACCTTATTATGTTGCAAAATCAACACCAACCTTATCATGTCACAAAATCAACACTAGGCTGGATATCAGACGTATCAGGTCGGATTTGGGCCCAACTCAAACCCGACCAGACAGTTAGTCGGGTTCAAGTTTCAGAACCGAATCGATCCGACTCGGTTCTGAAACCTGACTCGGGTTGACTCGGATTGAGTTAGTTGTCAGTTTGGGTAGGCGCAAGAGGCCCAAAATTTAAAAAAAAAAACAAAAAACAAAACAAGGCCCAAAAAATTGAAAGGCCCAATTTCATACAATATCAATCTCTGATCCCTGACAGCAAAGAAACCTAACATTAGGGCAAACACATAACATTCTTGAATTTGAATCCCACCCTCCTAGCCGTATTTTCAACGAGCATTAAAAATTCAAAATCCCACAAAGATGAAACACCACTTTGGTCTTTGAGTAATATAACTTGAAGCAGAAAGAAATGGCAATAACTTGTATAGATGATTACACTACAAGTTCACAACAAATTTTACAGTAATGAAGGGCGGCGCCACCAGCAGAG
>CAVNYN010204824.1:0-33185 GCA_963692815.1 Nyctanthes arbor-tristis
GAGTATTGTTATCATTGGTGGTAATAGGAATATTGCTGGGATCAGATTGTCCGGTGAATTGGTTGAAAGAATCAATTGTTTCATCTGCCATTGAAATAGCTGGAATGCATAAAAAAAGTGAAACGGTTGGTGATAAAATAAAAGTGGGGATTGAGACTCGTTAGAGTGAAGGCTCTGATACCATGAAAAACAAAATATCAATGGACAAACTGTCTTGCTTTATTGATTGCAGAACCACATATTTATATACAAGTCTTTGTCCTATACTAGAATTACAATTAAATGTGTTTATATTATTTACAAGTATTGCATTACAACTCATAGACTAATCTGGACAACTTCTGACTCTTTGTAGATGATTTAGTTTGACTCCTGGATGCTTTGGTTGACTTGTACTAGGATTAGTGTACTGTGAATTTTCCTTTGCTGTGAACTCCTTTTGGATAGCATGTTCTTCACTTCCAGTCACCTTGCATGTGACGTCGTTAATATATTTAACATTTGTTACCCAAAAAAAAAAAAAAAGATATTCAATTTGAAGAATTTCATGTTATGAAAATTAAAAAAAAAAATGTTGTTGTATACAAAAAAGGAAAAGCCATACCAATGTAAAATTTTCTTTTATTTACAAGTCACTTAGAGGTCCTCGTAAAGAAATTTTTCTAATAATTTCACATGAAAAACTCTTTAGGAATCTGGTAATTTCACACTTGGGTTTCGTGAACAAGATATTATAACTTATAAGTCTCTAGCTACCTAGAAAAAAAAATCTAATACTAATGCTAATATGTGCATGCATATTGTGAGAGAAACAAAGTCCTAATCCTAACATATTTACGAGTTTTTACTATTTATTTTTGGTCGTCCAAAACGACCATATTGTTTAAGCAAAAATGATGTCGTTTCATTTTGTGTAACAATATCATCTTCCCCAAGTTTTTAAAAACTACCATCTGCAAACATGCAACCATCTTTTACAACACCCCTTTTGTGTACCAACATCTTGAAAACACACAACCCCGTCAGAGCACGTCTGTAAAAACTTCTTTCACCACTTTCCTTTCTTCTCTCTCCCGAAGTTGAACCGAGAAAGAAATGAGTTGATTTTTTTGCATTTTTTGGTGTCAACTGTCAAATAATTTATTCCATACTTTGGTGGATAATTTTATAGGCCGAGGTTTGGTTATAGGACAACATAGCCATGTTTGTTTATTCAATAACAATTACTATTTCATGTTCATTTTTATATTATTCAGTAACATGTGAATTGCAATTGATAACTCAATTTCCATGAAACAGGAAACTGTTAATTTGGAGGATGCACATGAGTTGATTTACAATGCCCCCTCAACTGCTTTGAAGCAAAGTAAGCCACTTTACATAGAAATAAACTACAATTTTCCTGGATTTGTTCACCCCACTTTTGCTCCAAAAACAGTCCATTTCTTGTTCTTCACATTCTGCAGCTAAATCTATCTTATCTTGAACTAAATTGGAAAGCGATTTGGCTAAACTTGATTGGATGTCATACCAAAGGAGTTCAAAAAGATGGAAGTTTTTCAATTTCCCTGTTCGTATGAGAGGAAAAGTATACCGAATTCCTGTTCACTATCGAGTCCTAGGTATCAAATTAATATGCATTTGTTTTTAACATGTGAATTACATTCCATATATTGATTTTCATGTTGGTAGGAGTGGAAAAGTATATCGAATCCTTGATTTTTATTTTCTTCTTCTTCTTTAGTTATTTTAGTGCTGCATGACACAATTTTTGATAGGGCTTCACTATTGTCATGCAAATCAAGAATTTCATGGTGATGTTAAAGATTTAGGCTAATAGGTTGTGCTAAAAATTTCCTGGCAGGTTATGTTCTTCCAAGACGAAGGATACTCAAAGGTTGTAGATTTTAGTATAGGTGAGATTCTCATGAGACTTATTTTCCATCTTATATCGAACAAAGTTAGTTTCTCAAATAATTTGATCCCTGTTGAGTTAAAGTTTCTCTACCAATTTTATCTTTCTTGAATGGTTTTAAGTTTCCATTTTAGGTTGGTAATATGCACCACTAGAGTTTCTTATGGGCACCACAAAGCATGGTCAAGCTCACATATTCAAATAATTAATTAATTTCTATGTGTAGATTGTTATAAGCTGATTTCTTCTTTTTGTTTAATGCAGTAGTATACTTTTTGGGATTTTCACTATGATTGTTCTGAAGAGCTTCTTCACAAGTTTGCTGAGGTTGAGCTTACTTTGAAGATATCCTTTTGATTTCATTTATTGAAACTAACTATTGATTTTTTATTTTTTATTTTTAAATAATGCTTTCGAGTAATGTTTTATGTAAGTGAGCTACAGAGATTATGTAGAAAGCAGGAATGTTGTTGCATTGGCTTAATGAATTAGCAATTGTGATATTTCCTTATCTTTTTGACAATAAATTTACTTGTGGCCTTATTCATTAACTACATAATAATGTCAGTTGAAACTTTTCATATTCTCCATTGCAGACACAGCACGTGCATCATACGTGCCACCACTAGTATTTTAAGAAATCCACTAGACTTTTACTCTAATTGCAATTAGATTACTAAACTTTAATTGTTAATTATTAGATCACTGAATTATAATCTAACAAGAACTGGGTCACTTAACTTTGATTTTACCGTTAATTTAATTATTAAACTTTAATTTAACTGATATTATGTCACTTAGTAATTAGTAATTTTGGCGTTAAATTATTTAACAAAATATATATAAGTTATTTCACGTTTACATGTATTTATTTATTTATTTTGGGTACAAAGGGGATGGGGGGATTGTGAGGATTTGAGCCCGGGTAATTCCGGTAAGGGGATAGGCCCTTAATCCCGTGGGCTAACCCCTTGATGTAACTAATTGAAAGTTATTTAAAATTATTATTATGTCAACATAGATATTGAATACCAAAATTTATGTGCACCGTTAATTGTCTTTCGTCCTTCCATTTTCCTTCTCCAGTAATGGAGACTATGTTGCAAAGTTTAGTAATTTGATTATTGGCAATTGAAGTTGAGTAACCTAATCACTGTTAAATTAAAGTTCGGTGATATAATTGTAAACAATCAAAGTTCAATTATCCGTTTGTGGTGCAGTGAAAATTCGGCGACCTCTGATATAATTAACCCAATTAGATGCCACTTCTAATGACAAACCAATTAATTATTGGGGAGATTGGCTAGTTGTCCAACCCCCAAAAACATTTTAGCTAAATGATGATTGACCCAAAATAATGACAATAAAAATAAATCAAAAATTCTAAAAAATACAAATTTACCATCATATCCTCAATTATAGGGTATGTATCCCCCAAATTCCTCAAATCCTTAACGTCGTTTGCATTTTGAAGCATCCGACCCAAACCGTTTGAATTCAAATCCCTAATTCGTCCAAAATCCCTAACTCCAAATCATGAATTCAAAGATGCTACGGCTCTCTCCAACACCCAAATCGTTCCTGCCTTGAAGCCGTAAAACAGTACAAAGCAGCTCCAAGGAAGCTGTTGAAAATAATTATTGGTTTGAATTTTTGGAGTGACCGGAGTTGAACGGTGGTCATCCATTCTTCTTCAAGCTCCAGCAGTAAGAGCCGGGGTGTTGGGGCACGTCGCCACGGCCTCAGCCATGGTGGAGCTCAATGGAGAAAGAAAACCTTGGATACATCAGCAGAGGAACTTGACAGGGAGCTGGAGAACTACCATGCTGAAGCAATGCAAACTTAGTTGCTGCTTACATAAAATCGTCCTTCTAGATAGTAGTTGAATTATCAATTAAATTCTAGCCTTCAAACCATCTGAGACGGTAACTGTTCCTGTGGTTTCTGACTGTTCTTTGCTTGGAGGGGATGCTGTGTATATGAGCTAGATGTTTTACTTTATTGACTAAAAGAGGCTTATGGGTTTTATTTCTCCAAGATAAAAAAAAAAAAAAAAAGTACCGACATTACTCGCCATCAATTTTTTTCTCCCTTTTTTTCCTCTATATACGTCATTTTTGTTCATAATTCAGATGCGCATGTTGTTGATATATGCCCACAGTATTGTCGCTCATGCTTTTTACCGGTGAATGTTGTTTTAGTCAAAATTGGAGTGTGTTTTAACGGGTTTGATGATCCGGATAATTCTCGGGTTTTTAAGTCTTTGGAGTTGGATTCTTGTTGTGTGATTTGAAATTTTAGCATGAAACTATCTGCGAGATGTTAATACTTGTTTAGAGGTTTTGTTGTTGCTGAAAAAAAAAAAAGGTAAAAAAAAAAAAATCCACTATCTTTCCGCAAAAATGTTTGATTGCTTGATGATTAAATTTCTGATTGGATGATGATTAAATTTGATGGTATGGGAAATCAAGAATGCACTAAAATTGGCTCTTAAGGAGTTTTCTTTGAAATAATTTGCAGCATCTTCACTGTAAAAGATATGTAAAGCACTACTACCATGTATAACTTGCAGTTGGAGTACTCATGTTCTTTCATCTCACTGCCACTGTAGTCAAAGCTGATTCTGCAATTTATTTTGCCTCAAATAGAAACAGACACAAATGTATGTCTTTTTTCTTTGATATAGCTCACTATAAGGTGGAGTTTGATTGAGTAGTACATTGTAATCCTTAGTGTCCTTGCTAATGTATATATTGATGTATGAAGACATGTAATCACTTTTTGTAAACACTTTTGTAATCTAGTATGATGATATTTTCTTACAGGGATTTGTAAATACTAACATGTTGCTAAAGTTCATAATGCAGAGGAAATTCTGCCAAAATAATGGTAAATACATTTTGTGTTTTTTTTTACATCCTCTTTTTCACACACTACAAATACAGTGGGATGTGGTAGAGTAAAGCATTTTTGTGTGCTATGGTGAAAGAAAAGGGGACGAACTTAAGATTTTTGTATAGAATTGAGCTGGATTTAGAAAAAAACAACCGGGAGTTGGAAGAGGGCGGAGCCCTCTTCCCGGGGGTTCGGGGGAAGAACCCCCGAAAATTTTTTGTGTACTATAAATTTTTAGAAATAAAATTGCACTAGAAATGTTAGAATACATAAAAATTTTAAAAGGGTCCAATCTAACTTGTAACGTTATGTAATTTAGAATTAGCACAACCGACAGCGTTTCATATACAGTCTTGCCCCAAAATATTGTGTTATAACTTAGGTTTGGCTGGGAAAGAGAATTGATGTATTGGGGTGAAATTTGGAGCAGTGATTCAACACGGAGAGCTATAACTGCACCTATGCGGCTATGTTACCACCATCGCAGCATGTGTGCAGAGATAACCCAAATCAATTCGAAATCGATCGTAACTTGACACACTCGATCCGACCACGTTCTTTTTTATGTTTTTAGTATGTTTAGTTAATGTGGATAAGAGGTTGGCCAAGTTTTGCTAAACAATACCCAATCTAACTTCTGACGTTATCTAAGTTAGACTTAGCACGACCGAAGACGTTTTGTATACTGTCCGGCCTCGAAATAATATGCTATAATTTGAGTTTGGCTGGTAAATGGGATTGGATCGTCGGGGTGAAGTTTGGAGCAAAGATTCAACAAAGAGCGTCGTCACTGTACCTATGCCGCTATGTTACCACCGTCGCGGCACGGGTGCAGTGATGGACCAAATCGATTCGAAATCAACTGTAACTTGACACACTCGATCCGACCACGTTCCTATTTATGTTTTTAGTGTGTTAGTTCATTTGGATCAGAGATTGAGCCAGTTTTGTCAAGGAAGTGCCCAATCAAGCTTGTGACGTTATCTAACTTAGACTAAGCGCGACCGTCGGCGTTTCGAACTATTGTCTAGCCTCGAAATAATACGCTATAATTTGGGTTTGGCTGGGAAAGGGTATTGGTTCATGGAGGTGAAATTTGCAGCAAAGATTCAACATGGAAAGCTATCACTGCACCTATGCCGCTATAATACTACTATCGCGGTAAAGGTGGAGTGATGGCCCGAATCGATTCGAAATTGACCGCAACTTGACCCCCTCAATCAAGCTATAGTCCTATTAATGTTTTTACTCTGTTTAGTTCATTTGTATCAGAGTTGAGCGAGTTTTGCAAAAGAAATGCCTAATCTAACTTGTCACGTTATGTAACTTAGACTAAGCGCGACTGACGGCGTTTCGAACTATTGTCCATTCTCGAAATAATGCTCTATAACTTGGGTTTGGTTGGGAAATGAGATTGGATCATCCGAGTGAAATTTGGAGCAAAGATTCAACAAGGAGCTCCATCACTGTATCTCTGCCGCTATGTTACCACCATCGTGGCATGGGTGCGGTGATAGCTCGAATCGATTCAAAATTGACCGTACCTTGACACGCTTCGACCAGGTTCTTATTTATTTTTTTAGTGTGTTTAGTTAATGTGGATAAGAGGTTGGTCAAGTTTTACTAAAAAAGGCCAAATCTAACTTTTGACGTTATCTAAGTTAGACTTAGCACGACCGACGACGTTTCGTATACTGTCCAGCCCCGAAATAATATGCTATAACTTGGGTTTGGCTAGTAAATGAGATTGGATCGTTGGGGTGAAGTTTGGAGCAAAGATTCAACAAGGAACGTCATCACTGCACCTATGCCGCTGTGTTACCACCGTCGCGGCACGGGTGCAGTGATGGACCAAATGGATTCGAAATCGACCGTAACTTGACACACTCGATCTGACCACGTTCCTATTTATGTTTTTAGTGTGTTAGTTCATTTGGATCAGAGATTGAACGAGTTTTGCCAAGGAAGTGCCCAATCTTGCTTGTGATCTTATTTAACTTAGACTAAGCGCGACCGTCGGTATTTCAAACTATTGTCTGCCTCGAAATAATGCACTATAACTTGGGTTTGGCTGCGAAAGGGTATTGGTTCATAGGGGTGAAATTTGGAGTAAAGATTCAACACGGAAAACCATCACTGCACTTATGCTGCTATAATACCACCATCGCGGTAAAGGTGCAGTGATAGCCCAAATCGATTCGAAATCGACCGAAACTTGACCCCCTCGATCAGACCGTGTTCCTATTAATGTTTTTAGTCTGTTTAGTTCATTTGTAACCCTACACATGTTAACAAAATAAGCAGAAACAATAAATTACTTTAAACTGCTATCACGGCATGCATGCCGTGACGTAGTGCAGATCACGGCATGCATGCCGTGACGAGAATTTAACACTGCCGTCTGTTAGCACGTTAGTGGAAAGAGATATTTTGTGAATTTTTATTATTTTTAAATGATGTGGTTAGTTGGACAAAGTTTATAAAGTGATGGTCTTTTAAATGAAAATTATGGTTGACTTGGTCTTTTAAGTAAAAGCCCCTTAATTATTATCGCCAAAGCAAACAAATAAAGGAATCATGTTGGAGAAAGTATAGAAGTTAGAATGGGGCTCTTCTAAGTGACGTAGAGAAACCAGTGGTAGACAACCTGCCTTATCATTCTTATATACAAAACTACATTGAGAATAAAACTCATAACAATAAATAAATGAGAGGCCAAAAAAAAAAAGAAAGGGACAAGAAAGAAAGAGAAGAAAGATAGGAACCTGGCCTCTTGGAGACCAGAGAGATGTATATTAGAATGAGATTCTTAAATAACAATAAGAAACCAATTCATACAACCCTGCTTGGTGTCAACTTTTACCCAGAAAAAAAAAAGCTCATATGTAGATACAAAACAACATTGAGAATAAAACTCATAATTAGCCATCCGATCAAATTTCCACCTGGTCTTCGATCAAGTTAATAAGTGGAAGTCTGCTTAAATGCAAAGTGTATGTGCATGAAAATGTGTTTACGTTAGTGACCCGTTCTCCTCAAATATGTCAGCAGGCCTAAACCTGCAATTATTGCTGCCCCGGCTGCCACAGCACTGACACTGAATGCTGAAGACCAAGCATCTGTTTGAGCATAAACCAAACGTCCTGAGCTGGACCTTCTCTTCCGATGATGGGATTCAGAATAATCTAAATGCAACTTTAGTCCCTGTTCATGTTCATATTTACTGAGGTTAGTACTCATAACTACAGTAAAGTTATACCAGCGGAAGAACAGAAAAAAAGCCATTAATACCTTCCAACCGGCCAATCGAGCATGGTCTACAGCTGCTTGAAGATCACCATCTGATGCAAGTACAACCTTGTCGTGGTCTTCGTCTTCATACTGCAGATGTATGATCATTCATGAAAAGTTTTCAAGGAGGACTAAAATAGGAGGATTAAACAATGGTACTGACCAGAATCTGTGGAAGGTAGTTACGGTCTATGTCGTTCCCTAGTCTTTGAAGTATAGCAGTAAAGAGGTTCGTCAAATTTCGTGTATCTGCACCCAAAAACAGTGAACAAAGTCGTGAAAAATTCATATTTACCAACATATATAAGATGCAAGAGCACAACTTCTCGGACAACTGCAATTATGCAGAAAGTAGAGCCAGTTTAGCTGAACTTTAGAAGTTCTGGGCCAAACATGTTTGAGCTTTTTGTTCAGTTTGTCTTCACTAGATTTTCACTTTTCAGTATGAAACTACATTTATGCAAGCATTTTTTGCTTATTGTGAAAAAATGAACAAAGGCGTTCTTTCTTTCTTTCTTTCTATTCTTCTTTTCTCCCATTTTCTCATTTCTCCCCTTTCGTGCTTCAGCTCAGAATACTGTAACCTGTAACTGATGTAGAAAATAAGCAAAAGTAAACTCATGTCCACGCCACAGTGCCCACCATCCAGAATTCTGTTTACAGTGCATCCTCAAGTTGCAATTCAGATGTAAAACATTCAATATTGTCTATCATATGATTGGAATCAGACTTGATAACATACCACAGATGAACCTATACATTCTTCCCTTCTTGTCTTGAATCTTGAAAGCAAAAGTATTAGGCATACTGGATGAGAGATTGGAAAGAGATTGACCGGTTTCTGCTCCTTCAGAAGCCATCTTCAAGGAATTCTCACTGACAATACGTTTCATCAATAAATCATGAGAAATGGTGAGCATTAAAGAGCAAAGCAATAATTTTAAAATAGAAGTCTACAACCTCCGTGCATCTTCATCATCATCTAGAGTTGAAGCCATTGCAGAATCCCAAAAGTTTTGCATCATAGAGTTAGCAGTCTCGAGATCGGAAGAGCGTCGTGTAGGTGTTCACTCCAACAGTACTTCCAACCTAGTACAGTGAAATTTGAAAAGCAGTCAGAAGTCAGAACACAGAATAATCAGAAATACAAGATTTAGGTATAAGCTCGTTTTAATTACAAAAAGTAAGATACTGAAGTAGGATTTCATTTCATAAGAAAGATTCATATACCAGATTCAAACTTAAACTAGACTCTCTGATTCAGATTAATCCCCAAAGAAAAATAGAATAATCTTACCATATGTTTGACTTTGAATCGCATGGCGAGAAGGTGGGGAATAACTAGAATGCAGAAGAACGATGCTCTTTTCTAGTAGTTTAATTATGGAGCAAAGTCAAGATTCAAGAATATTAATACACCCTGTCACGCTGCTGTGCTTTGAATAAGAGCTTTATTTCTTCTAAATGGTCCTTCCACAGAAGTACGGTCGCCTGTGGCTGGATATCTTCTCAGTGGAAATCAAAGTTGTACCCAAGTTTATGGCACTTGCCAGTTATATGGCGGTCATGAATCTATATCCAAAATGGAATTCTACTACCAAGCAAATGTATAACCAACGCAAATATGTTGGTTTGAGTTTGACCAAAATGTTTCCAGAAAAAGAAATACAAACTAATAATATGCCCAAGTTTTATGTTTATATTTTGGCCCCAGAAAGGTTAGATATGACTTACCGTGGCTACAGCAGCTTGAGTTATATGAAGCACATCAACAATAGCAACAGCAAGACCATCTGCATCATTATCATATAAATCATCAGATAACAAATAATAGATTTATATGACTTCTTTTCGTAAGCTTTAAATATTTCTATGGGTATACCTCTGTCAACAACTGGAAGGTGTAAAAATTTCCCGTCATGCATGGTGTGAAGAGCTTGAAGAATAGATGCATCGACTGTTGCACATTCTGGATTTGTGGTCATCACCTGTAAAATCAATATATTGAAATTTTTTTTTTTTACATCAATTACCACCCAGTGCATAGAGAGAGAAAAACTAGATGCAAAGAGAAACTTACATTCTCTACCAGAGTAGATTTGGGAGGAAGGTCTTGAGCTACAACTCGCATCAATATATCCTTTGAACTGGTAAAGAAATAGAAGGAGCATTCTCTTATCAGTAATTCAGTATCATCACTGACAAGAGCTTTAGTCATAGATATTTATATCTTCAACAACGGAGGAACTCACGTTAAAATTCCTTTTGGTTTGTTTTCTACTGTTACAACGGCAGAGCTAGTCCGCAGTTCGGACATCTTCTTTGCAGCAACCAGTACAGTGTCACCCGGAGCAACAGTGACAAGCCTAACAAAACCATAATAAAGCAAGTCGTGTAATGCAGCTGCCCATCACAATGAAATTCCAATGGCCAAATAACACTTTTAACTGTTATTAATAGTAAAGATATTACCTACTTTGAGTTCTCAGGAAGTATTGTAGATAAGGATGGCCTGAACATTCGCTCTCGAAGTGTTTCAACAAATGTATTAGGACCTATGCATTCAACAGCAAATAGCATATTACATAAAGTAACCAAGGAAACTGATTGACAGAAAATAAAATGCTTAAAAGGTTAAGCAAAGAAGACGGTCAATGAAGAGACACAGAAAAGCTATATCTGGAACGAACACACACACACAGAGAGTAGTATCCACCAACCAGACACAGATGCCCCCCACTGTCTTTCGACTCCTTCAACAGCAGCTGCGATGGCCTTTCCCTTCTCAGCTGCCCTCTCCATGCGAGCAATGGCATCATACAAGCATTTTGCATATCCAGTAAAGCAATAACCTCTCCCTTCTCAACAACAGGCAAATGCCTAAATTTACCTAGTGAACAAGAGTATAAAAAGACGGGGTTTAGAACAGTACTTGCAACAGAGTACTAAAACATCTTGTTTGCAAAGAACCAACCTTGTACCATCTTTTGCAAGGCTTCGGCAGCAAGAGTGTCAGATAGCACAAAAACAGGATTCCTTGTCATAACCTTGGAAACAGGCGTTTCCATAGGATTAAGCTCAGGAGCAATAACTCTGGTGGCTATATCCTTCAATCACAAACAGCAAAGTAAAACACGAGAATACCACACAAAAATCGTCAAACATGTGACTGGCAGTACCTTGTCCGTTAGAATGCCACACAATAATGCATTTGAATCTGTCAGCAACAAAGCATTAACCCGCCGTGCAGCCATACGACGGCAAGCTTCATGAACACTTGTAGTATCAGGCACTGTCAAGGCTTTTGACAACCGTAATCTCTTCACTGTCCGCTCTCCTGACAGTCCCCTGTTCCAGATGTAAATAGAAACTGATCACCAATACCAATGTAGTAGAATATTATCTCACAGAGGGGCAAGTACCAATACGGGTCTTTTTCCGAATATTGACAATTTGATACAGATTTGGGCCATGCATGAAGGGAACAGAGTAATGCAAAGAACAACCTAAAACTATACTGCAAAATTAAAATCGAAGAAAAATAAGGAAATATAAATACATGGAACGGGACGCGGAAAAAGACTTTCGAAGAGGGGCAGGATCACCGGTCGTCCCGCCCCCACCGATCTCCGCCGAGAATTTCCTTCTGGACGGCGAGAATGAGCTATTCAACGACACGGTTCTCCTCGACGCCAATATTCCTTGACTCGGTGTCATCTTCTCCATTAATAAATGTATTCCACCACCTTATCCTTCATTTTTCAGAAGGCAGAAACCAATCATTAATATAATTCAAAATTATTAACAAAGAAGGGCGAGATTCAATGACTATTTCATCAACAATCATAATAATTAAAGAAGAACAAACTAATCAAATCATTAAACAAGAAAATAATAATAATAATGAATTTACCTCGTTAATTTTAAATTACAAAATGGAAATTAACAAGCGAAAAAGGACTCCTCCGGAAGATTGATTATTGGTAGTTTCCCGGGGAAAAGCGAGGAAGAAGAGAGGAGAGAGAATGCGCGCCTGAGAAATGGAAGGGTGGGGATTTTGCATTGACAGTTTGTTTCCTGTACGGAGTATTGAATATATGTGTAGGAAAATAATTGTGAGTCCCGCTATAGGAAAATAATTTGTAGCATGAATGAATGATTTTGTAAAATAGGAACTGGACCCAATAGCATGAGGCGTTAGATTCATGAAAAATGTGTATCTCATGATGATCCCCAATCACAAAACTTGCTTACCTCAAATTATTATACCATTCAATTTAATCCAGCAACATCAGTCTCATATTTTGTGACACCTCCAAATTCCACATTATTTTAAAACTAAAAAGACATCGGTAAATTCTATCTAGTAAAAAATGTCAAGTCAGACAGTTCACATGATAATTTCAAATTGCAACCTAATCTTAAGTTATGAGAATGTTTAACCATGCCAAGAATTCCGAAGTTACTTCCTTAACAAAGAATTAAATTAAATATAATTATCTCAAAAGATTTTATGGAAAATGTGAACTTCCTTTTTTTGGAAAAAAAATATTTATGTATTATTAAATTATTATATTCAATTAAAATCAAGTCATGACAAGTAAAATCATTCAAAAGTCAGCAACCTTCGTTGAATAACGTTGATGCAACATTATTTACTGTTTCGTAGTTGTAATTCAAAAAACCAGAAAAAAAATGACAAATAATAACAAATTTTGACCCTTTAATAATGCATGCCAAAAGGCCACTCGTGGAACCTTTCGGCCAACACAAAAGAATGTTAGATGTGAGAAAATGGGTGGGCCGCGCGAACAGCATTAAGCCCAAGAAAAACAATACTAGAATTCGAATTCGCCGGCCCACTACCACAAATTGCTACGAAGGCGCGGCCACTAAGGCCGAGGAGGACGCTCTTCACGAGTGCAATGGACGTCACCAACCGTTGCCGTGGGCGCTATTGATCACCAATTAACCCCGTCCAGATAAGGCTTTCTTCCGATGTGGGAATCAAAAAGCTCATATCCACAAGTCACTTGAGAACCCCATTGAATGCAACGCAACTAACAAATGACGCCTACTATTCCCTTACTGGATTTTCGTGTAAAAGCTTATAGTAAATGTTGATGGAACGAATCCATCCAACTCTCTCATTCCTCTCAGTTAATGCAAATTACAAAGTAAATACCCCATAAATGACGGATTAGTACATCAACATTCACATTCAGCAATCATGTTAAACGGAAATGATCATCAGCATTTGGGTGAGTACTTCTATAGCTGCAAACTTTAAGTAGTTCTCATTTCAATCTCTCAACAAGTATAGTTTTATAAATTTTGGTATAAACATTTCTGTAGGATTAAAGATACTACATGCAATGCTCAAGAAGAAAACAGTGCAATAAAGCACTTGGTGTCATGGAACATTCGCAGTATTATTCTAGTGTTTCATAGGTACCTATATTCTTCTTCTCCTCCTCCTCCTCCTCCTCCTCCTCTCTTATTTAGATTAATGCATCAATTTTGGGCCTATTTGAGAATCAATCTCAGGCTGAAAATGGATGGTGGCTCAAAGGAATTAACTGAACAAGAAACCACCTTTTACGATCGCCAAATTCGTGTCTGTGCCTGGGGCATCGATGCTCGATGAAGGTACTGCGTAACATTATCTCTAGTTATTTGGTTTCTTGATAGCATCTAGATGAATTAATTACATGATCTTCAGGTCGAGCGAATCTCACATACTTGTCAGTGGAATCAATGGTACCCTTATTAGGGTAATTTTTCTACCGAGAAAATACCAAATCCGGAGTGCAAACTCTAGTAATTAGCATGTTTTTCACTTGTGATTTATTGAACTTCTGCAAGAACACTGTACTAGCGGGAGTGGGTCGTTTGACGGTAATTGACGGCCATCCAGGGTCCGAGGAATTCTTGTCTGCCAACTTCTTGATTCCTCCAGACGAGAATGTCTATGGCGGAAAGTCCGTTGCCAAGCTCTGTTGTGATTCCTTGAAAGATTTCAATCCTATGGTTTGCGTCTCTGTTAAAAAAGGTGACTGTCTAGCTCTTATGTCATATATAGTTGTACGAAATTATCAAGTACTGTGCATCAAACATTTAACGATTGTTTTTAAATTTTTTTTTTTTTAGGCGATTTGTCCAGCTTTAACGATGATTTCTTCGGCAATTTTGATGCTGTGATTGTGAGTTGTTGCTCAATTTCAGCAAAGGTATGAATTTATTTTCTATCTGATCACAATAAAGTGTACAATTGGCTGCAGACACCCAATATATATCCAGAGGTTTTTTCCCATGTTTTCTTATAGGCTTCTTCTATTCATCATCTTGGGACTTTTCTGCTGAAGATATCAGTTAACAAGAAGTGCCGCAGATTGTCGAAAAGGGTTGCGTTTTATGGAGTGGATTGCAGAGGTTCGTGTGGCGAAATATTCGTGGACTTGCAGAGTTACATTTATACCAAGGTCATCCTAGCTTGTCTATGAACTTTTTCGGTCAAAGTGAGTTAACTTGACAGAAGCGAATCATAACCTTGTTTTCTTCCTCTTTCTTGCCAGGAGAAAGCTTATGTAACAATTGAGTTCTCACTGGAGTACTCGAGCTTTGAGGTTTGATGCTTATATTGATTAATGTAAACAGAGCTCGAAAATGAGATAAATGTTTCTTATAGGAGTTGCTTCGTTTTTTTCACTTATAGGATGCTATTTCTAATCCGGGGATATCTCTTTTGAGGGGGTTGTATTTCGTCATGAGAGGTACCATCTTGAACTACGTATGCCTTCTCGTACCCGTGGTTAAAGAACAAGATGAAACAATAAAAATGTGTATAGTGTGTGTTAAGATGAAGAATTAATGTGATAATTCTAGTTAAATTTTGCTCTCCCTTGAAGGCCTATTAGGTCTTAATTTCTTACATGTTGTAGTGATAGAGCGATTTGAAGAGATTGAGAGGCGCAATACTGGAGAAATTTCAACAGCTGACCTTCCCAAGGTTCAGAAGTTGAGTAAGGATCTTTGTGAGATTACACGTGTATATCTTCCATCTTCTTTTGATATTTTTCGCTACGCTTTTATCATTTTATCTTGTTTATTTGAGTTAATACTCCTTTTGTGCAGTTGATAAATTAATCGGAGATTCCCGATTCTCTTCTTCAGAGGATGTTAGCAAGTGGTAAAAGAGAATTTTCTCCTGTTTGTGCCATAATTGGTGGAATTCTTGGACTGGTAATAATAATAATAATACCCCTAATTGCCCTTCGCTAATTTTGAAGTTACCCGGATCCAGGTCTCAACAACATTATTATTTTTCTCTTTTTATTTTTAAGTGAGAGTTACTTATTTTGATAGTAATAAAAATTTTACGGAGTAATAAAACAAAACAAAAAAAACGTTGTGCAGTAATAGCAAAGGAGCACCTCTAAACAATTCCTTCTTTGATGCAATTGACGGCTTTGGCATAATAGAAGACATCTCCACAGTGCAGCCCAAAGTCTAACCTCAGGCTCATAATATTTTGTGTGTAATTTTAACTTATTATTATCCACCAAAGTCCCAAAAAAATACAGATTTCTGGCTAGTTACACAGTGAGACGTTAATGCAATTCAAAAATTATTGATTTTCTTCTATTAAAGTTGATTTTTTAAATATGGAATTATCATTATCTGCTACACTAGAACGTGGGAATTTCAAAATTTTTACTCTTATCTCATCCATTTGCACCACATTCGGATCCAACCCCAACAAACCGCCTCCATTCTTTCCGCAAAAAATAAACCCACTCACTAATTACTCTCTAACCAAGAAAATAATCGAAGAAAGTGAAAGAGAAGATGGAGCCATCAAAAGGTGGAAAAAACAGAGCACTGTTTGCACAATTGAAGAATCTTGAAAAGGATTGGGAAATTTTCAGTAAACAATTAAGATCAAACCACGCTACTGATCTACGCAGATGTTCAACTGGTTCCCCAGACTCCATATTTTCCTCTTTGCTGGAAATGGAGAACTCCCCGAGAAGCTTAATGTCTTCTCTTCAAAACAGAGGGTCTCCTTCAGATCATGGATTCATCAATTGGGACGTGAGAACAAGTAATTTTGCAGTTGAAGAGATAATCAGAGACAGAAGGGATGCAATAAGAAGTGGTAAACTTAGAGGGAGAAAGCTTTTGGCGGCTTTTGAAGAAGCAACGGAGGTGAACTTACAGTGGGAAAATGATGAAGAAACTATTTGCAGTGAGTGTTTGGATTTGGTCCAAGAAAGAGCAGAAGTGCAGAAACTATCTTCTTCTTCATTAACGGAGAATTCACCAATAAAAAACACAGAGTCCCCAATAGAAAATCATAAACGGAAGCTTTCGATTGGTTCGTGTTCAGGATCGGATCATTCTCTGTCCGAGGTTAATCAGACGTTGGAGGAAGCAAAAAGAGAAGAGAAATTGAAGGTGAATGGATGGAGTGAAAATTGGAGACGGGATGGAGTGGGAAGAAGTAGAAGAATCACGCATGCAATGGCATGGTTTGCTTTCGTTTCAATACTGTTTACTATTATCCTGATTTCAATCATTTGCGATGGAAAAAGTGCGCACCAAGGCATGGGTCGCTATGAACTCGTTCCGACTTAAAAGATGCTCAAATTTAGAATAAAGTAGATTAGATATTACTGCATATAATTGGTCAAAAAATATATATATTACTGTATATACAAT
Organism: Nyctanthes arbor-tristis; assembly: GCA_963692815.1. Classification (NCBI taxonomy): domain Eukaryota; kingdom Viridiplantae; phylum Streptophyta; class Magnoliopsida; order Lamiales; family Oleaceae; genus Nyctanthes; species Nyctanthes arbor-tristis. Next base: position 16,823 of record CAVNYN010204824.1, read on the forward strand.
AAACATGTTTATCATCGTAGAGTGGCCATAACTGTCCCCTAGTGAAATTGTGCCATGTAAGAATGTCACTTAATAATGTTTCATTTTCATGTCCCCTTAAAATTTTTGTTTTGATGCTTGACTCGGGCCAAGATTTTTTGCCTTTTTGTTTTTTTTTTTTTTTCCCCTCCCCTCCTTCTGTTTATAATTATGTTGGCTTGATTGAGAGTTTAGTGTTATTTCGGGCCCGGCTGTGATGTGATTTTGAGAGCCCAAGATTGCTAATCCACGAGTGTAGCAGGCTAATTGGACACTAAATTTGGGCCGGACCTCGCTTACTTTAGCTTAAATCGGCCCTGGCCCAATTGAAAACAATAATTCAACTAAAATTCCATAAATACCTCCCTTCAAAAAAAAAAAAAGGGAAAAGAAAATTACGTAAGTACCCTAATCTAAGCAAAATTTCGAAAAACACTACAATACCAGGAAATTAGAAAATTATAATATCATTCCTGCTTTCATTAAATTGCTTAGATAAGAAAGACTCCAAATCGAGCCTCAATTTTCCATGAAATTGCTAAGGTAAGAAAGACCCTAAATCAAGCATCAATCTTCCATTAGGAGACCTAAACGAATCTTATAGTTGTGTAATTTCTCTATCATTAATTTAAACAATTCTAATCAGAAAACAAAGTGTCAATCAACCCAAGTATATATACCTAAATATCTATATTGTTGGTTAAAAACAAATTCATTTTCTTGAATATAATTATTAAAGAATCTAGTACTATATCAATTCTCATTAATAATAATAATAATAATATAATATAATATAATAGTAATAATAAAATAAATATCTTAATGCCAACTATATTGACATGCAATGTTGGCCAAGGACTAGGCATGAACAACAAGAATATAATGCAATGGCATGATTTGATTAGTTAATGTTGTTTGGTTGATTGATATGTGTTTGGGCAGCCAAAACCAAATCACGTGACCAAATAATCAATAACATGTTTTTAGGATTCATTATTTCTTATGCCCCAACAAAACCACATTGTACTTAAACAACTATTTGCCCATTTCCTAACTAGCATTAATGCACGTAATAGTCACGTCATTTTGCATCCTTTTGGAATTTAAACACATATACAACGCCAAATTAGTTTAATCTCATTATTATTATGACTTGTGAATATAGTGAGAAAAATATGAACATATAATAGAGATACTCTGAATCAAATGAGTACAAATGACGTCGCAAATTTTGCTCTCTATATTCTCGGACCAGATTTGCAAAACACTATAGGCATAATATAGTAATATATATGAATATGAATGTTACAAAGATGCCATGTAATGATACATTCAACTAATCCTGTTCGATCAGATAAAGAAGTATAATAATTATATTGACCTATTAATATTATAATCCCAAAATTTTTAAAAACATATATAAATAATTATACAGGAAAATATTCTTTTTCTTTGGTCCCCGGGGGGGGGGGTGGCAGATGTGACCATGAACATTCTCAGTTGGGCTCCAGCGATGCACCAAATCCAATAATTTTACCATTAATGTTGAACTTTTCTGGAGCCAAGGTGACATTGTGCTTGTCTAAGTTGGTTTCATCACATGACTAAAGACAGCCTATCAAATGCAGTATTGTCCACTTCATTTTCCAATAAATAAATAATGTTTAACATTTTTTAAAAAAAATTTAAATAAAAATTATATAAATACGTAAATAAATAATTAACTAGGAGCAATAAGGGTCCAACTTTTACAGTAATAATAACGTAGCACAAATACATGCCTCATTTCCCCTATGGTACCAAAAGATAATTTATTATTATGAATTAATGAACATTTTGATTGCAATTAGCATGGAGAAGACAGAGACATGCAGAGTTGTCCTTTTGACGAAGATTATTCAAAAGCAATGGACACACACTAGTTCTAATTGGAAGAGGAGCACCAATAACAAAAACAAACCGAACATCAAAAGATTTATTCAAAACTTTACACGCGAGTTTTCTTACAATGGTTTGTCTGCAATGATTATCTTATACATTTGTGAATCAGCAATGGACGGTTATGTGACAAGTCTATGTAAAATGATGCATCAAACAATATACCTGATATTACATGTGATACATATCTTAACAAAATGTTTTTTTCCACTTTCAACCACCCATTTAGTATCCATGGCCCCATATTGTTTTCAAATAAACTCCCATTATTATTCACTTTGGAATGTGTCTTCCCTCAATGCATTTCATACACAAATGATCTCCTTTAGGAAGGAAAGATGATTACACAAAAAAGTAATGGGACCTAATTACCATAGATCACCACTAATATTGTGAATCATTCAATGAAGAACCATATTATTTGTGCCAAGTGTTTCATGATTAGTAATGATTTAACTCCTCATTCTAAAGTTGGAAATATTTCTTTTAATCGTAAATGCATGGAGATGACAAACTTTGCCTAATGTTAAGACATAATAACAAAAGCTTCCAATGGAGATTCCCAAACCACAAACCAATCCTCACCTAAATAATGACAAGCCCACGGCGATCCCATCTGCAAAATGTTTTGAGGTTAAAAAATGCCGCCATTTCAAGTTTGAAACACTGTACTCGATTGATAATCCAACAATGAACTAATAATTAATTAGTAGGATGTTAACATGTTATCGATTGAGCATGTGATGTCAAATACTACTATTGCCACGCGTCGACATTTTGAGTATGATAAATCACACGACGTAACATTTTTGTGCATTGCAAACAAAATTGAAAGTAACACCAAATTTAGAAAGCCATTGAACTATCACTTTTTTGCAGCACCCTTTGGACAAACTCACATGGTTAGTGAAGTATAGCATTGGTCCTTTTCAGCATGAAAAGAAAAAATTTGAACCCATTGCATGGAAGCATGGAAACAACCTTTGTCATTAGGAGCTAGTCATTTTCCTCAAATTGTATCTACGCGGATACACCCCATGAAGATATACACCCTGATGTTTGAAAAAGATAAAAATTAAGAGCGTTTAAGAATAGATAGAAAAATTCGGAAAAAGGTGGTGTGGTTCGAACCCAGAATAGAATTTGAAACAATTAAGTTGCCATTAAGCATTATCTTTTGATTAATGTCCTTTCCCTCCAGAAAATTTTTCTTAATTTGGGGAACAAAATGATGGTGTAAAAGTAATGGGACATTAAATCTTCATTGGTGAATGATGACCACTTTATCGAGTGAATCCTTCGGTTGAGGGTCATATAATTTTTGCCGAGAGTTTTTATATCACCATATTCTTTCATGGCAGCTAGTGTGATGTCATTAATAATGAAGTGTAATTAAATATAAAGACATACTATTTATTAAATTACACATCATCTAATGATGATGATCACTACAAGTAATAAATAGCAATACTCTGATTCTTAATTAGTCTTTAACAATTTATTTTACTTTCATCAACTAATCAACATTACAATAACATGACACGTAACAACCTGTTGTACACGTGGAAGACGCCGACTAATATTAATTTTTACGGTTAAGGTTGAACCAATACAAGCTACGAAATCAACGACAAAATAAGCATTTTCTATGGGAACTTGAAATATAGTTCCTGACCTCATGGATGATGATTTTATTTGAAATTAAAATGACTACAAGAACTAAAAGATTAACACTAGATCATACCGACAGTATATATATCACTCTATCATATATGTATATTAAATTATGTAAAGAGTATGAAAGTGTCAAATATTTTTTCCACACGTCGACACTTTGAATACAAGTGGCGACACGTGTCATAACATATATGGCATATATATATTGAGAAAACAATTGAAGAAAAAGATCAAACTAAGAGTATCTTCAATGGGAGGGTGGATTGTGGTTGTGATGTGGAGGAGAGAGATAGAGAGAAGATGATTATTTTAAGTAAATAGAAATGAAAAGAGGTGTAAAGAAAAATGGCAGAAAAATGAAAAAGATGAAAGAGATTGAGATAAATTCAAAAATAATGATAAAATAGTAGTGGATTGGGTGAAAGAGAGGGTCTACTTGTGGACCTTACACGGGACTCGAGGGAGAAAAAGTGAGAAAAACAGTGTAAATGAGAGAAAATTGATTAAAAAAATGAAAATAGATAAAATTACAGGACCTCGATTTTATTTTGTGTCTTTCTCTTACCACAAATGGACTAGGTCTATTTTTTTTAGCATTAGAGATGCTCTAATGAAGAAAGCTTATTATATAGTGGACTGTCACTTTTTGGAGCACCCTTTGGACAGTTTCACATGGTTAGAAAAGAAAAAATAATGTATGAAATACCATTCATGGAAGTACGGGGAAACAGTCACTGTCTTTATGGTTTAAGTTTAGTAGCTGTTTGAATCTATTTTTTAGAGTCAATTATAATGAGAAATTATAGTGATGTGAAATGAGTAGTGTAGAATAAAAGTTTAAAATTTATTGTTATAAATAAACAGTTGTCAAGTCAGTGGTATATGTGATTATAATGTGTTTTTATAAAGAAAATCAAACACCTTTCCTCATGTTCATGTAACATCACTATTTCTTTTTTGAAATTTATATATTCTGTTTTTTCTCAAGATATTACGGGATTGGGAAATGCCCACTTCGAATGTTGTCAATAATATGTGCTTGGCAGTATTAATTATTTTGCATGCATACCGTATACGTGATGATATATATATTTTTTAAAATATACCCAATACATATAATTATGATAAGAAATTAGCAGTTCGTCTACTACTTCATTTTTGTTTAATCTTAATATAATCATATTTACTAAGGAAAACAGATAGAAAAAATAAATAAAAATTGTTGACTGTCTAAAATTATTATCAAGGACATGAAATTATTGGCTTCTAATAAATGATTGTATGTTAGACTTTGATTATATACGAATATAAGATTATCAATAAAGGCATTTGATTTGATAAGAAAAAATAGCTCAATTGATGGGTAGATGGGACATTGGACCATGTTTCCTCAAAGAAATAATTGAATCCCCAAATCCACCAATTATATCAGTGCTTAATGATCTAATAAGGGATTATCCTTAATTCTTTGTCCTAATTAATTGGGTTTTATCTCAAAATTAAGTATGTGAAGTTATTTGATTCAGTCATTATGCACAAGTCATCTCACCCAACCACATCCCTTGCTATATCAACTTTACTTTACATGAATTATTATGGCCTGTCTATGTCTTTTCCAATGAGGCTCTAAGGGCCTACTTGCAAGATGTATTGGATATATGCAATAAAATTGGGGTGGTCTCGTCTTGAATTCATTTCGGGCAACAATTCATTTATAGGCGTATATTACATTTCTTTCAATATGATAGATGTTCAAACTTTTTATTTAATGAATTCAAATTTAGCCTGAGTTTGCGGTTCTGGTTATATTAGCAAACAAGCTACAATTTATTTTTATTTTTTTTTTTTTGAAGAAACTACAAATTAAAGTTGATCGAATATGGCATTGACATTCTTAGACTTAAAGTAGGCTTTGTTATTGGACCAATGTTTTGCAATTTTCTTTTCTTTTTTATTTATATCTAAGTCAAATGTAATTGCAATGCTTTCAAAATGTGTCATTAGTAATAATATTCCCCAAAAAAAAAAAAAACGTGTCACTAGTAAAATTTTTGGCGGCTTCATAAGCAGTCTTCTCTACTTTGATTTCGTATATTGAAGATTCTCTTCTATTGTCCTCCTAAAGTCCCAATATCTTCCTTAATCAACGCAGACTCTCCTCAAAAGGAGGAAATAAAAGAGAGAGAGAAAAATTATTGAACCCCCCCCCCCCCAAAAACCAATATAACGTGGTGAATGATTAGAAGTCAAACCAAAACAAATTTACGTCTTGTGTCTCAATGTATTGTTGGTCCGTGAAGATGTTACATGTCATCGAGCATAAAATTTTAAATGATTATAACTAGACAAGGTAAGTATTTATCAATAATCAGTTTAATTTTTCTGTTAAAATAGTTTGCATTAAACTAGAAGGTAGCCCAATTTCTCCTTGTCAGCATCTATTCATTTTTATGTCTAATTTATTATTAGTATATATTTTTTGGGGCGGGGGGGGGGGGGAAGGATTTTTATGTCTAAAGTTAATTAAAGTGTGTTGGATCTGTTACCAAAATGGTGGTGTGCGTTCTAACAAAGAATAAATTACCAACACATAATTGCTCCATAATCAATTGATAATTAATTAAAATTTTTAGATAAGTTAAATTAATTAAATTTTAATCCCAAATAGATGGTTGAAATCGTGTGTTTTCTGTGTTTAATGTTCTAAAGAAATTAATTAATAATGCGGTAAATCTAACAGGCGTATGACCAGACTTTTTAATTAATTGTTTTAGAAATAAATATATACTTTTTAAATAGTAAACACTTAAAAATACATCGTGATTTGAATTTTGGTGTAATGCTTGTATATTCAAATTCCTGTGTGAGAGATTCGGCTTCGAGTCACACCATTTCTTCATTAATTTTCTTCCCCTCTATCCCTTCATTGTCTCAAAAATAAAAAAATAAATAAAAATAAAAATAATGACTTTCTGTGACATCATTTCCTTCAAAATATATACAACTATTAATTGTGTACCTATCCATTCAAAAGAAAATGGTAACAGATAAAAAAGTTGAAAATGTGTAATAAATGGACTTTTATTTATATTTAGATAGATAACCAAAGGGTTTTTTTACACCTAACGTCCCTAATGTAAAAAATAAAATAAAAAAGCAAAAAAAAAAAAAAAAAAGTAGGGGCCAGGCTACCGGAAATGGCAGTTGTGCTTGTTGCCACTCCAGTAGCAAGCACAGGGAGGGAGTCCTCCCCTGCCATGGAAAATGCAGCTAGGGGGAGACTCCCCCCCTTTGCTATCATTCCGGCACCAAAGGGAGGAGTCTCTCCCTTGTGCTTGCTACAAGAATGACAGCAAGCACAGCTGCCATTTTCGACAGCCTTGGGGGAGCCCCCCATCTTTTTTTTTTTTTTTTGCTTTTTTAATTTTATTTATTTTTTTTAATTTTATTTTTTACATTAAAATATTAATTTTTTATATATTGTCAAAATTGCCCTTGACCTTAGCAGTAGATTTTGACGATTTCCGTCACCATGGATGAAATATGGGATTTCTTTAAAAGATAGGGACGGATTGAAGGAAAAATAAAAGTTAGGAACATAATCTCTAAAAAAGTGAAAGGTTAGGGACGTTAGGTGTAAAAAACTTATAACCAAACCATCCGAGTAAATGATTTCCACTTCATGACACCAGGATCGGAAGAACCCCAATTAAAATCCTTCTTTACAATTCAAATGATAATAAATAAATATGCCAGTTCTTTTGGGTACAAATGAAGATACAATAGACTCCTGAAAATCCTATTATTAAATATACTTGCATTTATAATTCTCCTAACTGCATGTATATACTTAGTGGATGTTTGATTCTCATTATTCGATTTGAATGATAAATAAAAATTATAATGAGGTGAAATAAGTGGTGTAGATTGAATAGAAATTTGAAATTTATAGTTATAAATAAACAGTTATTAAATCAGTGATATGTCAAATAATAATGCGTTTTGATAAATAAAATCATACAAACTATTAATCCTTGATAGAGAGACAAATGATACTCGCTCCAATGCATATTTATGCTGCACCAATTGGACAGCTTCAACCCCACATGGCTGCTTCAGACCTGTCCTAATCACATAAATACCACTGTTTCTAAGTATACTAATTTTGGGCACCATGGGTCTTTTAAAATTTATTTTTTCAATATTATTAAATAAATTTTTTTAATTTATGTGAAAAAAGAATAGGACTATATTTTTTATACGGATATAGTAAAAAACAAATAACACACACTCTCTCTCTCCCCATTAGTGCACATCAGTTGAAAGACTTGCAAAGCCAACATCTATATTACTAACAATTAGTTAGAGTATATTCAATACCTAGTCAAGGTCGAATGTCATGACACAAAATTCAACATGAGAGAGATAAAGAGAAAAATGAGAAAGAAATTGAGTGGGAAGAGAGAGAAAAGTGAAGAAAAATAGAGGGAAATTCAAAAAAGAGGAGAGAGATAGAGAGAAATTCAAAAATAATAATAAAATAATAATTAACATGGTAAAAAAGAATATAGATATATGACATTGCACATCACACGATGAAGAAAAAATGGGGTAAAAGAGATTAAAGTGATTAAAAAAAAAGAAAATAGGAAACATATGAGACTCATCAATTTTTTTATGTGTATCTCTCTCATGTTGAACTTTGAGCCATGACATTCGACCTTAACTATGCATTAGAGATGCTCTTACCTTATGACACGGTCGACAGTGATCCATATATGACTTTCATGAAATTCTTTTTGAATTATGAAAATACATATATTCGAAGACAGATATTTATTAAAATTCAAATTTAGAACAGCCGTCGTAGTACTATTTATACATGCACTCGCTTTCTAAAACAAAAAGGAACTTCATCATAAAACAGTATAATCTTAAAGTCGCAAACGCGATAGTTTGGGTAAAGACGTACGACTTTGGCTCACACGTGCCACCTATATAAGAGCCACGTCACTGGTTTGAGGACACATTCGAGTGCCTCTTAGATCTGGTGGCAGAAAACTTGGTGCTCATCCTCATTTTGAGTGTAGAGAAAGAGACAGAGAGAACACAGTTAGAGTGTCATTTCCAAAGAAGAACAATGGGCGAGGTAAGTATATTCATAAAAACCCAGTCTTTTTAGTAAATTCTTGAGTGCTTCTGCTATTGAAATAATGAGAAACTGATGTTTTTGGAGGTGGGTTCTCTCTTTCTCTGTACTGCAGGAAGAGAAGAAACCAGAGGAAGCCAAGAAGCCCGAGGAAGGAAATAAGAAAGAAGAAGCCCCAAAAGCTGAAGAAAAACCCAGTGATGAAAAGAAATCTGAGGAATCCAAAGAGCCACCACCACCGCCACAAGAAATCATCTTGCAAGTTTACATGCATTGCGAGGGCTGTGCCAGTAAAGTCCGGCGATGCCTCAAAGGCTTTGAAGGTAATCAGATCTTCTTTCATTAGTTTTACATCATCTTCTAATTTTGTCTGGGAATGGGGAAAATGGATTCATGTATTGGACTCTGTAGGGGTGGAGGAGGTGACAACTGATTGCAAGACGAGTAAAGTGATAGTGAAAGGAGAAAAAGCAGATCCGATTAAGGTTTTGGAGAGGGTTCAGATGAAAAGCCACCGCCAGGTGGAGCTTATCTCCCCAATCCCGAAACCACCGCCGCCGGAGGAACCGAAGAAGCCGGAAGAAAAAGAGGTGGCTAAAGCAGAAGAGAAGAAACCGGAGGTTTGCGTTTTAGTTTATTTATTTGTCCATTGATTTCAAATTTAAATCTTGTAAAATTGGTGTCTAAAAATTTGTTTCTTGTATGTATAGCCTCAGATGGTTTCAGTAATCCTGCAAGTTTACATGCATTGTGAAGCTTGTGCTCAAGAAATCAAAAGGCGAATACAGAGAATGAAAGGTAAAATTCATAAAAGCTCTCTCTTTTTTACTATAATTCACTTAATTCAAACTTTTTCCAATAAAATTTAGTTATTTTATAAGAGCATCCACTTTATTATTGTTAAATTTAACTATTCACATAAGTTAATAACTAACCAAAAAACATTTTTTTAACAACTTCTTTAGTACCACCAATGTACGTATTAACTAACAATTCACTGACAACTTAATTTAACATTATCACTGTAGATGTTAGGTAATTAGACAAGCTTTTTATGGGCATCTATATAATAATTGTGTTATTCTTTTCTTACCCTTTTCAGCTGTATGTGCAGAAATAATTGTTTTTCTTTATTTGAATCTATGAAATTGTAAAGTTGTTCAATGATTATATATTCATCTGTAACAATCTGGACATTCTTTAACTGGATTAAAATATTCCAATTCTTAAGATTCTCTTTGAATTCTCTCAGACTGAGGTCACTTTGAGAAGTTATTTTATCAAGATTGATTAGTCAAGATTCTTGCACCATCTTTGGCATTGATGGAGCATTCAATATAGAACTCGGGTTCTTCTAGTTGACTTCAAATTTATACTTTAACATGTAGGCAAATCCAAGAAGTAATTAACTTGTCTAAATAGAATTATTCATTGTGTTAAACGTGGCCATGTTAATTTTGGGATGTAGGAGTGGAAAGTGCAGGGCCAGACATAAAGAGTTCACAAGTGACAGTGAAAGGTGTGTTTCAGCCTGAAAATCTTGTTGATTATGTATACAAGCGGACGGGGAAGCATGCAGTGATTGTGAAGGTGGAGCCAGAGAAGAAAGAGGCTGAGGGGAAAGAAAAAGATAAAGACGCAAAAGAGGAGAAGAAAGCCGAGGCGGAAGGGGAGAAAGAAGCCAAGAAAGGTGGTGAAGGGGGGAATAAAGAAAACAAGGAGGGAGCCCCAGCTGACGCTGCCCTAGCAGCGCCTACTGGCGGCAAGGATGGCGGCGGCGAAGAAGTACCAGCAAAACCAGAGGCCCAACCGGAGGTGGAAACCAAATTAGAGATGAAAAAGAATGAATTCTACTATTACTACCCACAAAACTATCAGATTCAACCTCAAAGATTTGTGCATGAAGATTATGGGTATCCTCCACAGATCTTCAGTGATGAAAACCCTAATGCGTGTTCAGTAATGTAAAACTTTTGGGAATAGAAAAACTGTATGATCACTCTTGACATGTGGTGCTCTTCGTGTGGCCCTGTCTGGGTTAATTTCAGGGTATAAATCTACAGGAAGCTGTAGAATTTTGTACCCTTTTTTGTTTTTGTTAATTATAATCCTTTGTCACATACTATGAATAACAGTACATGGTCTGTTTGTTTATTGGGCTACTTTTAACCTTTTGTTGAGAACATTAATGTATGTATGCGTACGTATGTATGTATGTATCTATATTTTACATAACTGGTTTTCAAGTGGAAACTATGGGTGCTACTTGTTATAAATAAAAATAGTGGATCGGTTTGAAATATTTGCTTAATTGTTGAAATTTAGGTGCTGACATATCAAAATCTTTTTGGCGATATATTAATCCTTTCGGAATGAGAATGAATGTTGATAGCTAGTAATATCTCTCTATCTTCTACAGGAGCGACAAATGATACCAAAATTTTCATCTTGGATACGATAATGCCAAATTTTTTTTCAAGAACCTTTGATCACCAAACGTTTAATGTGATAACAGCACAAGACGTTGGTGTGGTATAATATCAACACATCACCGTTCTCTTAAAATTATATTAGCTACTAATCTTATGTCAAATCATAGTTGCCTTGTGTCGTAATGACACCGAATATTTGGTGCTTGAATATTTTCCAAAAAAAATTCGCCATCTAGGATTAAACTTGCCAATTTGTGTTTTGGGTCTTGATAGGTTTACTAGAAAATTTGTTGTCTATATGTTAGAGTTTCTCTCTTTCTGTTCTCCTTTTTCCTGCTTTATTTTTCCAAAAATTTTCTCCTAATCTATTGTTGTTTGGTAAGAGCCGTTCTAGTGTCGAATGAAAAAACTCAAATTTTGATTTTTCACTCAACAATGGTAAATAATGTAAGTGGGGAACGGCGGTGGGAAAACTCATTTGGAGGGGAAAATATAAAAAAAGGGACCAAATCCCCTTCCCCTATACATTATTTAGAGATTGGTTTGTTCCCCTAATTTTTTTCTCCTTTTAACCTTTTTCCCCCCAACACAGAACTGCTATGAGAAGGATAGAAATGGACTCAGCAAAAGAATAGTTATTACGATTAAAAGTAAAATAAAATAGAAATAATATTTACTTCAATTAGTATATTTTATGATTGAGTGTCACATCTATCATCTATGCTGGTTGGTAAATGGTAATTTTATCATCCTAAACAGAAAACTAACCATAGCAAGTGAACAGTAGGTGAGAAAGGTACAGGCATATTCCTTGGAGGAGCAGAATCCTAAGTTCTCTTACCAACTCCTCAACATCATCCGTAAAGACTCTTTAAACAATAAATACTCTCTAATTTTAGAAAGAAAATGTTTAAAAATAAGTTGCAAAACACAGTGATTTTTATGGAGTCGGACTTTTATATGAAGTTCAAGAACCAATAGAAAACCACCAAGTGTCAAATGTGCTATTTTAAATAGTCAAAATGTGAGCAAGCAGTGGTGACGTTTTATTTAGTGGTAATGCTATTTGAATAACATGCATGCCCCTGGTCTACTCCACTTATATTCACGTCATGTGATGGCCTGAAAAAAATTTTAGTAGTCAAGAAGTATTGAAGTCAATATTCTTAACTAATTAGAAACTGTATGTGGATTCAAAAATCTTAATTTATTATTTAATTTAGACTTTAAATCATATATACTGATTCTTAATTGATCAAGAATACTAAAATTTTTTCCGAGCTTTCCCATTTAAAGTTACCTGTGACGGTGTAATTATTTCTATCTAATAGCTATTATTATTGTTTTCACTTTATTGTACTCTTTGTACTGTAGTTTTAACTTTTCCATTTTTATCACATTTCCCACTGTATGATATTTGCTTTTGATGAATCAATCAGAAGCATAGTCCTTGTCATTGGGTACGACATCGCATTGTTGTATGGTTGGATCATTTATCTTCACGAGTTCTAATCATTGAAGGGCCTTTGCCTAAATTCCTTCACCCCACTATCAGACGATCTCCACCGTTTGATGAATCAATCAGAAGCATAGTCCTTGTCATTGGGTACGACATCGCATTGTTGTATGGTTGGATCATTTATCTTCACGAGTTCTAATCATTGAAGGGCCTTTGCCTAAATTCCTTCACCCCACTATCAGACGATCTCCACCGTTTGATGAATCAATCAGAAGCATAGTCCTTGTCATTGGGTACGACATCGCATTGTTGTATGGTTGGATCATTTATCTTCACGAGTTCTAATCATTGAAGGGCCTTTGCCTAAATTCCTTCACCCCACTATCAGACGATCTCCACCGTTTGATGAATCAATCAGAAGCATAGTCCTTGTCATTGGGTACGACATCGCATTGTTGTATGGTTGGATCATTTATCTTCACGAGTTCTAATCATTGAAGGGCCTTTGCCTAAATTCCTTCACCCCACTATCAGACGATCTCCACCGTTTGATGAATCAATCAGAAGCATAGTCCTTGTCATTGGGTACGACATCGCATTGTTGTATGGTTGGATCATTTATCTTCACGAGTTCTAATCATTGAAGGGCCTTTGCCTAAATTCCTTCACCCCACTATCAGACGATCTCCACCGTTTGATGAATCAATCAGAAGCATAGTCCTTGTCATTGGGTACGACATCGCATTGTTGTATGGTTGGATCATTTATCTTCACGAGTTCTAATCATTGAAGGGCCTTTGCCTAAATTCCTTCACCCCACTATCAGACGATCTCCACCGTTTGATTTTGCGTTACAACTCACGTGGCGTTTGATATGCTCATTCATTTTCAAGTTTATAATAATAATAACAATAATAACAATAATAATAATAATAATAATAATTTTATTTTATGAAAGGGTTAATTTCACATATGGTCCCTCACCTTTGGAGATAGTATCAAATGGGTCTCTAACTTTTTTTTCAACCCGCTAAGTCCTCAGGCTTTCATTAAGTTGCACAATGATCCTTTTGGCGGTTTTCAGTCAGTTTTTTTGTTAACTTCTCAATCAGAATACCATTATGCCCTCATCATTTTTAAATTAAAAACAAAAATTTTTAAAATATAAAAATATACAAAAAATTAGAGATAGCAACAATTTGCTATCATATTTGCTGTCGGACGACAGCGAAAGTGGGGAAACCCTCTTGTGAGCTGCCAGAAAATGACAGTAAAGGGAGTGAGGATCCCCCCAGCTCATAGGGAGGGTCTCTCCCCTTTCGGCAGTCTAAGGGTGGGGAGACTTCCCTCCCTCTGAGTTGCCTTTCCCCCGTCCCTTTGGCTATCGTTTCTGGTAGCCATTTGTTGCTGGAAATGGCAGCTAACTGCTGTCATTTTCAGCAGTTAGAAAAGGGGGGTGAATCCCCCGTGTTGCTATCGGCAACCATTTCCGACAACAACATGGGGGGATTCGCTCCTCTTTTTTCTTTTTCTTTTTTTAATTATTTTTTATATTTTAAAGCCTTTTGTTTTTAATTTAAAAAAGATGAGGGTATAATGGTAATTTGATTGAGGAGTTAACAGAAAAATTGACGAAGACCGTAAAAAATGACTATTTATGTGATTTAATAAAAAGTTGAAGACCCAACGGGTTGAAAAAAAAAATTAGAAACCCAACTGATACTAACTCCAAAAATTGGGGACGATATGTGAAATTAACCCTTTATGAAACTAGTTGAGAAGATTTCATGAGTAATATATCTCCTTAAACTTGACAAATTAGAACGATAAACGTAAAAAAGAATGAAATACCTATTGTACCTAATGTACTTGTATATATTATATTACAATTACAACTTGCTTGTTAGCTTTATTGCTTTCGTTTTGATATAACAACAAAAAGATAACAGTTATTTCTCGTGACTTAGTTAAAATTTAAAAATAAGTAAATAGGTAACATATTTAGTGGCTAATCACATCTCGAGTCATATCAAACATATCACATTTGTGACTCATCCATAAGCTATTCATTTTCATTAATGGTGACTTGTCATGATAATTTCTTTCGTAACTTTATCATACAATTATTTTTCAAGTTCTTTATATGCAAAGCAGCAAAATGCATGAAAATCAGAAAGGAAAGGAGAAAAAGAGTCCCCCCCCCCCCCCCTCTAAATAAATATTTGAACAATGTCAAATCTAAGTATTATTGTCAAGAGCTTTATAACCTAGTGGCATCCTTGTTAATTGTTTACACCCTTGGACAAGGTTTATATTTCTGTCACCTACAATTGCTTTGTAATCTCAAAAAAATCCAAGTATTATTTGTGGTTCAAATTATATATTGCAAATTTACAATAATTGGATTTTTTTAGTTTCTATCCAGAAGCCTCAATTTGGAACCACATTCATCATTCCTCTAATCTCTCCGTTATGTAGAAATATCTTATAATTTCCTTAACGGAAGGGATTACTTTGCTTGTCCTTTTCAGTGGTGAACTTGTGATTATTTATTTCGATTTAATTTAATAATTTTACACCTTTATCCATGTAGTTGGAAAGCGCAGCCTGTCACTTGTGCTTGTATTCGCACATAGTGAATTAGGTCTAATAAAAAATCTTTATCATCATGCATAAAAGCTAGAATATACTTATTTACTACTCCATAATATTAGTAAATTTTTGTTCGATCTATCTCGAATAACCAAATGCGTCCTAATTAGACTACATATTTTTATTAATTCTAATGTCAACCAATATAATCAATCAACTGTTTATAATTTTTTAACATAATCATAGGTTCGATAAACATATTGACTTAAAATAATGAATTTGTTACTTTGATTCAATGCAAGGTGTTACCTAGACATGGAAGAGACCTATAGAGGGCTTGACAAAGGACTTCATTGCACACATTGGGATACCAAAACCACTATTTCCAAAGAATTCATAATTTACCCTTATTCCTTTTTGATCCATTTTTGATCCAATAATTTACCCTTATTATGGATTATCTTATGACGATGACCGAGTCTCATTCTAGCGCCATATATATGGCACTATATGGCCTATTTGGCATACATGTGGCGTGTCCTGATACACGTTATATGAGCCATATGATGTCATAGTGTGTTATATGTATATCGCTAGATCAATTTTTTATGATGACCTGTCCATAGCGATGGCAACGGGGCGGGTCGGGGTCGGGTTTGGCTTCTCCCGACCCCGCCCCGATTTTTTTTACCCCGCCCCGATCCCCGATTGAATCGGGTCGGGGCGGGGCGGGTTCGGGGCGGGTCGGGTAGGGGAATGGAAAATCCCCGACTCTTAACCCGAAATATATATATTTTTTTTAATTTAAAATACATGCACCCGAAATATTAGCCGAAGAAGGCACATATATAAGAAAATTATTTAGGCCATGCACAAGACAATGCCCAATACTTCAAGAAATGTATATCACAAGTATCAACTTTTATAATAAATTGGCCTCATTCTACTTTTCTATACTTCCAATGTGGGATGCCTTCCCATGTTGATGTTAAGGCAAATAGAATCCCACATTGAAAGTGAAGTGAAACAAAACCAAAATATTGTGTATTAAAATGGGCCAATCAACATAAAATGTACAAGGAAATTACTTGGGTCATG